>WJFA01003226.1:0-13463 GCA_009870155.1 Pseudobourletiella spinata | reverse complement strand
AGGATATTTGAAACTGGTCTCAGAGGGGTTGTGAGGGATGTTAAAAAAGATCCTACTTATTACGAGCGTGAGGGAGGGGTTTTCAAATTTAAATCAAAATTTTTCTTGAGGGGAGGTGAGAGGTTTTGAAATGCCCATCTCTGATGTGTACGAACAATGACGCGTTACGTGCCGCTCCTGTTTCTCCAATTATTTAGATATTTAATTCAACCAGCTAGTTGCATGGCGAATTGTTTAGTACATTGTGAGTCTATAGTAAACATGAAATTCGTAGTAATTCTGACATAGCTAGCCATACCCTCGAAGTCAAAACGCTGTCTCTCGTTTCAATGTCTATAGATTTTATCACCGCTGTTTACCAGCAACTTGTTACATTCCTCCGAAGTGTTTGCACAGTAGACTTATTAAGCATTTCTTGAATGAATGTCACAACTTACTTACACAGGATTACTAACTTGTCAACGTGAAGTCCCAACGTTTGAATGTGGGATAATAATAAGTGCATAGCTAGTAGTCGACATATGGAGGGTACCGCCAGTCTAAAGCCGTGTCATCTTGACAAACGAAAAGGTCCATCAAAAAGTGATAAATAATTGCTCATTACTGATTAATTATTAATAACATTTATTCTTGATTACATCACAATTAATTTTTGGTGATGATGTGCCCGTAATAGAACAAAATCCAAAAGTATTTCCACACGGATGAATGCCGGGTCCATTTTGCTTTGCTTACTGCTTACCTGATACAACTGCTAGCTATTTGCTACATAATGAGGATACATCATGGCGTTCTGAACGATAAAGTTAGAAATTGCTTGTATCATAAACTCTGCTCACTAATTTCGAAGGTCAAATCCTGAGTATAACGAAGAGAGAATTGAAGCGTTTGTAGCCGACATCACTGAAGAGAACTGCTTTAGGTCCCAGATTGGACTGTTGGCACAGAAGCCTGACTTTATTTCCCTCATCTTTGTCCTCTCTGCTGTTTCACCTGAAAAACACGCTCAGGCCATAAAGAACTTGGTGGAAGTTTCAAAGCCAGGTACAGTAATCTGTTTCCGAGATTATGGCCGCCACGACATGGCTCAACTCCGGTTCAAACCTGGGAAGAAAATTAAGGATAATTTCTACGTTCGCCGGGATGGAACGCGGTAAGATTTATCATTCAATTTGGTCATTTTAGCTTAGTATTTGTGGTCATCAACTTGTTAACATTACTAGAATATTCTTATCCTAACTTTTAGAGCGTATTACTTCACCCCAGAAGAAGTTAAACAACTCTTTTCCCAGACCGGACACTTCCAAGTAGTGCAGTGTGAATTTGTCCATCGACGAACTGTTAACCTCAAAGAGCAAATTGATGTCGGTCGGATATTTGTACAAGGAAAGTTTGTGAGAACTTAATATTTTTTCACTGTTGTTATTATTATGAGCATCCCAAGTATCCTGTCGGCAACTGCAAATAAATCTATTTTTCATCCCACAACAAAGCATATGTACCACGAAGGATTTTGAACATGAATTCACATGTGGATCACTTCAACAAGCACAGTAGTTACTACCACAATCGGAGGGAAACGTTGCGGAACGTAAACGTGATCCCCTGCCTCTTTTTCCTCTGCAAAGTATCACTGGCCATCCCACTCGTCAGCCGCCAATTAACCATCCATTGAAAAGATCGTATACAGTCGAACTGCTGACTCTTCGTTCCATTTTGTCATTTAGCATCTGCTCGTTTTCCACTACAAAAATCATCATATGAGGCCTGTCATTTAACGCCAGGTGCAAATCGTCTTCATAAACATCTAAAGCGTAACCATTCAGTTCAGCCAGCGAGCTATAGTAGTCATACAAGAAGCACACTGAAAAACTACATCAATTGCCATAGTCCTTATTAGCAGTTTCCGTTCTTTATTACAATTTTTTAAAAAAACTTTGGCATTCGGTTACACAACAATGCAACACTAATCATCATCATCATCATCGGAACTTGGAACACTGGCATATTATAAAATTAGCAGACATTAATGGCCATGGTAACCTTTACTCCCAATTGCTATCGATTCAACTTATTGTGTTTCACCGGGTGGATCCTTTGGATCATCCTCAATCATCAGTCTCAAACTTAAAGGGTGAAAACTCATCCAAGGGAGACTCTCATCTCAAGGAGTAAGGAATGTAGCGCAAGCATAGTCTCACATATTTTAACAGTCCAATTCCTCCCGGACTGCAAATGGGAATCCCAAAATGTTCCGTTCAAAATACTCAATACAAAATTTGATGTTTCCCCATATAAATAAATTCATAATTGGGATGCAAAAGTATTAGGGGACTAACGACTACAATAAATCATTTCATGCCTTTACTGTCGTCACGCTATGTGCACAAACTATACGGTATTGAGCATAAAATTAATGCATACATTCTTACTACTTCGCCTTAAAACGATTGGTCTACCGTCTCAGTCCACAGAGTGTCCTCACTTTAACAAAAAGGGTTCACAGTAGTGCAAAAAGGAACATATATTTTATTCAGCCTTCCAGCAAGTGTACGAGCAGATATCGCACTCCGTCAGTCGGCTTGCCGAAGGCTTGGCTCCGAGATAAATATACATTTTCTATGGATTTCTATTGTGATGACACAAGAAGATTACGGGAGCATGCAAATTAGGTTACACATTTTTACACGCAGGGATTTTTCAATCCCAAGCTGTATCCCTCACACCCAGCACAGTGTAGTACAACCCCCAGGAGAATTTCTCCCCATTTAAATTACACTTATTGCCCTATGCCACACAGGGATTTTACAACATTCTTGCACATTATCGAATGTGATCATGACATGAGGGTTGCCCCAACATTGACTCTCTGTATCTTGTTTCACCTTTTCGTCGTATTCCTGATGCTTGGTTGAGATTTGTGAGTGAGTGAGTCAGTCATTATTATACTCCTCCTGCATTCACCAACTCTGCGTGTCTCGGGTCCTAGTCATAGTCATATTGTTTGGTTGGTCGTCTTTGTGGATCCTGGTCTATATTTTTACGATCACTGTCTCTCTTGCGCTTTTCTCAAAAATGTTATGAGATAAGACATTATGCGAGCTCCTGCTCCTGCTGCTGCACCCTCACCCTCACCAATTGTCCAAGAAGTCAAAACCTGTTTTTGGCGTTGCCTGCAACGAGCACATAATAATAACATATACGAGCGCGAGTCAAGATAAAGGGTAAACAAACTTGTTTATCTTGCTGCAATGCCTCATCGGCTCGTGTGGAGGTCTATGTTTCATTCACTGCATGTGTATGAGGGGATGTGTGTGCGAATGCATGCGTGAGTATGTGAGCGGGTATTCGTGGAATTATTATTACGCGGACGAATAAACTTTGCAATAACATTAACAAGAAGAACCTCCCATCAGAGGCGCAGTTAAGTTCATTTACGATGCACATGCATTTGAAGGCACGAGGCCGGTCATTCCCTTACACAGGAAAATTCAGATGAGTAAGTATATACGTCAGAGAATGTGTATACGTGTCTTGTGTGTGTCTTAACCTCCTTGCCATGTGGCACTTTTCGCACTCCAAAAACTCACTTTCATTGGCAATGTGCACGCACGCACACACACAAACAGACCACGAACTTGTTTTTGACTGACTTACTCCGTCTGTGAGCAAAGGTGTCCAACCCAACGCACACTTAACACACACACACACATCAGAACAGACATCATGCAGGTGAATAATGACAACTTCACAAGATAAACCAGGAGTTGGCTAAAAGGCGACAGAACATATAGATAAAACTTTATGGGCAAGAGCGAGAGGGAGAGCCAGAGAAAGAGAGAGAGAGAGAGATGAAAAGGCAATTTATTTTCCATTGACAATTTAATTATTAGACGAGAGGTGAATGCGTTAGTTGCGTAATAGTTGGTCAATTAACAAGTTACTTAGCACCATATAGCCATGAACAAAAACCGGGAAAATCAACATAAAATATTGACTAGTCAGCTACATGTTAACTACAGCCAGCATAAATAAATAATAATTATATAAATAAAGAAATTCATAAATAAATATAAAATTATTCCTGACAAAATAATAGAATTGAGCCAAAAGCTAATTGAGCGAGATGACTTGGGAGAATCTGGAGGGAGTCACCTCCGTTCCCACAATGATAAACGTGGAGTATTTCTTTCTGTCATTCTGAACGATATCAACTTTGTTGTAAATAGCACTTACGATCCGGCACGGGCTGGAAACGTCGACGCAAAACTCATCCTTAGGATCTTTGGTGTTCAGCTCGACTTCCGTGGGTGTGGTGGGAGCCGTGGCTTTCTTTGTTGAGCAACTGGAATGAACATCGGGAATGGTTGTCGTTACAGCAGTTGAGGGCCCTTTCCTCCGGTCTTTTGACGATTCGGATTCGGGTGCAACCTTGACCTCCGGGGACTGTTTCGGCGGAGGTGGAGGAGGAGCCCTCGGTTTATTTACCTATACAGTACGCCGTGCGTTAAGAAATATTGCGAAATTCCTATTTGACATTATAAGTAAGAAATGATTGAGAGTTTCTTGTGTACACACCTTGAATGAAGTGTGCTTCAACCCGGTCCCTTTCCCCTTTTCTTTGTTCATCTTCAACTTTGCCTGGAGTTCGGCGATGAGGTCGGAATTGGGCACCTGATTTGGGAGATTTGACTCGTTCGCCGGCGGATTCTGACTATTCCCGTTACTGTTTTTCGTATTATGCTTTTTCTCCGTGGATTTGGAACTTGGTAAAATAGCGGAGCTGAGACCCATGAGAGGAACTCCCAAAGCAGTGATACCGGCTTTCTTTGGTTTCTTGTTGGATGACTCGGGAGCTATGGTGGTAACTGAGTCGGCCTCGACGGTGCTTACATCAGGATTGGAAACTTCCGTGGAAAGCCTTTGGGTTGGGAGGGGGGCGATTTTTTTCTCCCGATGGTGGTAATGATGATGATGGGATCCGGCTCGTGACTTTGAATCTAATTTTGAGGTGAGGGAGGGCGGTTGGGGCAAGGCCATGAATAGTTTGCCCAGTTCACAGTACTGAGCCTGACTCTGAGTACAGTAACTAAAGGGCTCCGAGTGCTCGTCTATGTAGAAACTGTTATCATCAAAGACATATTTTTCCGGACGTTTGGGATACACCGAGGTGACGAGGGCGGAGACGTGATCTTGGTCCAATTCGGGATCATCGTAGTAGATCTCGCTGGCTGGAACTTCCTCCTCCTCCGCTTCTTTATTATGTTCCCCTCCATTCTGATATTTTTCCTTGTTCCGCCGGATCACGTCAAAAATGAGGTGCTTATCGATGATCTTTGATTTCTCGCTGTAGCTGAGATTATTGTCAATTTTGACGGACTCCTCCACGCACTGGATATCCGCAATGATTTTAGCGGATAGGGGGTTCATGGAGGCGAAGTAAGAGGCAATTCTTTCTGGGTAGAGACTGGACATTTTGAGCTGATCTATCTCTAATTACCGCTGAACCTGGACTCTGGGAGACAAAAATTGGTGTGATTATGATGCTGAACAGGTACGCGCACACACACATGTTTAGAAACTAGGCCGTGTCGTTAAAAATAAACGAGACTTACTTTCCTCTTACCTTGTCAATGACGGGCGAGAATCACAGTCACAGCAGCGACAACACAAGGCAGATCCCACCAACCTGACTGCTGCTCAGTCGTCTGAGCCCAACGGCAGAATAAGAGTCGTGGTAAAAAGGCTACGGGATGTTATATTGTTGGGATGAATGCATTCTTGATGGCAGTGGCAATGAATGAGTCTTCCCACGGTTTGCGCGCGGCTCGATTTGCTCCTTGGGGTTTACCTACTTATTCTTTCCCCTTCGCTGGCTCTTGAGAGCATCTTGATAATGGAATGCCGGTCAGCTGCACACGTACACACACGCGAACAAATACACGCACAAACATATAGAATTTAACGAGTGAGGGAAAATAATAATCAAGAGCTTAACCACAATAACAATAATAATAAGAGGTGATGCGGTGCAATCGGAACAACCTATACAATGATCTTGGAGAATAAAGAAATAAATAACTGATTTTATGCCTTCGCACGAGAGTGGACAAAAAACCTAGTCGTGATTAAGCAAGCGGAGCAGGGGGAAGGAGGGCAAACCATAATGCTTGGTCAAACTTGAGACGAGAACATGGTTGTTTAACAAGAGCTTTCAGCTTCTTATTAAATCGAAAGGGAAGGAGGAGATTAGAGTTTCCAAACCACTGCAAGAACAATAACTTTTGACAGGTGAGGGGAAGTCAGGAGTCGGTACAGTAGGGAACACGCGAGGAATAAGATGAACAGGGAAAAAGCTATTAGCGTGAGTCCCTATCCGTAGCTGGCCAAGACAAGTTTGAACATGCTAGAAGTATGTAGAGTTTAAAGAGATTACCATAAAACTACAGCCTGTCTCAAACGTGAGATGAAGGAAACCCTGGGTGAGTGACTTTCCAGAGGGTTAGCTTCCCGCTAGTCGCGTAGCTATGCTGCTGTTTGACTGGAGCTCAAGGGATCGATTTCTACCACCGTACAAGCATCTGCTCCAGTAATAACAAACGTATAGTTGCACAACAGTTGCCACAAACACAAACGGTGCTCCTCGCTCGACTGTATTGTATATGGCTTACATGCAGCTTATAATCCGTACAGACACCGACTCATGTCAATCACCTGTTCTTTTGCTTATGGACTTCCTTTTTTAGCTCCGTCTTCTTACGAGAATTGCATGGTTAACGATGCTGTCTTGTTTCTAGACTGCATCTAAGAAGTGTACTGATGCTTTGTGTTCTTGTAATCACAATCACAGCTATTAAGAACCAAGTGATGAACCCGAATTTGCCGCGTATTTGTGATTTCGTTACAGTAGAACCTCGTTATTCCGCCCCTCTCGCGACAGGGAATTTTGAATTTTTGAAAGAGTGGCAGTTTTAAAGGGATGGCTTACCACGCACTTGGGCCACCAGGGAAGCAAATAAAATGCCGCATTACAGAGTGGCCGTACTCAAGGAGGCCCGATAAACGAGACACTCTACTGTATTTTAAAGAGCAAAGCTTCTGTGATCTGGTTGACTAGCTTCTTCATGGATGATCTATAGAGGGCGCTACCATTGAACTGGAGAAGATATTGACATGTGGCAGTTACATACAAATGAGGAGAGCTCGTTAGGATGGTGGAATTTTTCAGAAGGACTGTTCATCCCTTCAAGTTTGAAAGCCAGGGAACTAAGACTGCACAAATGAAACGCCTGAAAAAATGCTGGTAATGAATTGCCGGCGGCAATTTTTAAGCTTGCGGCGAAGCGCAAGGGCAGTGATACATATTTATGATTCACAATTAGGAAACTGATAAACGGAAGCATGCTTTTAAATGTTTACAAAATGGATCATAAAAGTCTAAAATATTGAAGACCGCAATACATACATGCTACAGCGAGTATTTGCACACATCCACGAAATGCTTGAACTTTGCTAATAGCCATAGAAAATCTAGGCGCGATATTTGAATTTTTACGAATATAAATCCGTAAAAATCTCAACAACCAGGTGACTTACGTGGGGCAGCACGTTAAAGTATCTAATACCTGATTACAGTTTAGAGAAATGGATAGGACAGTTTTTTGAGAAGGAAATCTTCTATTAAATTTTAAAGTAATATCCGTTCGATTTTACAAACTATAGGATAAAATAGTGTAAAATATGAAGTACGGGAGTTTTGAAAGTTCAATTGGGCTTGTTGTGAGTGAAAATCAGTAAATTTCCCTATCTCACATGTAAGAAAGTCTGTTAACATAGTTCTGTAGTTGTTTAGTATGCTCAAGAAAGCAAAATTTTTATGGTTAGGTTAGAAGAAGTGTCAATGTAACGAAACAAGGAATCGATTAGCCCTGAACTAACTACCAACGTAATAATCATGTAATGCTTTGCAGATGGTTTTATTAGTGTTTACAGAATAAAAAAGCTTCATATGTTAGTACTGATATTTTTTGTGTTACAGAGTTCTCACAATGAGCAAGAGAAAAATAACGGATACAAACTTGTACGAACTGTTGGAGATTTTATCCAATGCTACTGAGCAGGAGGTGAAACATTTTTCTTATGAATTTCCTCAGTGTGTTTGTGGTTGTGGATTTTATTTGCAATTTTCTTTGTTTTATTTGCTAGAAGATAATGATCTCACTGTCGTTCTAATAATAAAAAATTAGTCATTATGCCTCATATTCAGGTAGATACCTGAACGACTTTTCCCATGTATTTCAGATTAAAAAGGCGTACCGAAAAAAGGCGCTAAAATGTCACCCTGACAAGAATCCTGATAATCCCAAAGCCCACGAGCTTTTTCTACAACTCTGCGATGCCTTAGAAATTCTGACCGATTCCAAAGCGAGGGTAAGTTATGTAAACTTTAGTAGGTATGTGCTGGAGGATCTATGCTGACTCTTAAAGTAAATTATTTGAAATCCAGGAGGCATACGACAAAACTCTTAAAGCCAAACAGCAGGCTAAGCAGAGACTTGACGTACTTGATGCAAAGAGAAGAAAATTTAAAGAGGACTTGGAGCGACGTGAGCGAGAAGCCAAGGAGTCTTCGTCAAAGTCTAAAGTTTATGACTCCGTTTCTGATGAACAAAGATTACAGGTATGATAAGGAAATTTTATTATTAATTATTAAAATGATTTTGTCCTATTCAACTGTTTTAATTTTTTGCAGAATGAAATCAATCGTCTGAAGAAAGAAGGCTCGCGAATTTTGCAGGAGGAACAAGAATATATTCGCCAGCAACTTAAATCTAAGACTTATCCGACATCGTCGACTTTTACGACTCAGTCTAGCTCCAACAGCAGTCGTCTTGCAAATGCACCGACGGCCGATGCTCAAAATTTTGAGGAATTCGAAGAATTTGAATGCCATGGTATTGCGGAAATTAGCTGCTGCCGCTGCCGCCCAAAAGCAAGAGGGGAAGAATTCGGCCGATCAGAACAGCGTTCAAGCTACCGGACCTTGATTGGCTGTTTTTTGTGATGATTTCGTGCCCAACACTTGGAGCCGGTTTTTTTACGGAAGTGGTAAAGAAAATGAGTACCACTGTAGCATCAAAAGGGATTGCTTGGTATGATAAGTGTTAGGTAAGAAATCGTGGAAGCAGAAATTGCAAATAAAAATTTCAATTGTCCATCTTGCGGGTGGTCGCCCCCCCCTACCCCAGAAGTTCAGTTATATTGCATCAAACAGACATATGGGTACTTCCAGTTTCAGTCAGAGATGTTATACGGTGAAGAAAAACTAATGATACTGAAGGTTACCGACATTTTGCGGTTCCTTGTGTGAAAGTTCTTTCAGCCACCATATTAGGAAAATCACTGATAGTCTATTAATTCAGGTTCAGCTTGATTCAACGCAGCAACACATATGTTGTGGAAATGCCATTGGCGATTTAAGTGCCTTCTGCCTGTTCTAATAACTTTATGATTTGGGAACGACTTTTTACATGCAGCTGAATTGCGTTTTCGCTTTTACTTGTGAGCAATTAAAGGGATTGAAAATACATACGAGAAAAATACGCGTTATCGTACAGTAAGTACGCATGCTTACTGATATACTGGGGCACTTTGTAATAATTAAACAGAATCGCTTCAAATTATTATTAGTCCTGCTGGCATTATTATACTCTATACAATCCTAAAACTGTCCGATTTTTTTATGAAGAATCAAAAACAACTATAGCGTAAGGCTATGAAATGCATAGAAGGTACCCAAAATGATAGAACTGTTAGAACCTCATTCTCGCAAGTTGAAATCAAATGTATGCTGCTCGGCTGGCCACTAATGTTACTAAAACTAATGCTGCGTTTATGGTTCACAACAGGCTCCATTGTTTATCATAGCACACTGTGCATGTTTACTTGCGGGTTTTTGTGTTCGGGATCATAGCTGTGAAAATTATGAGGTTAACTAAATTTTTAGTTTAAGGAACATTGGCAAAAGCATACGGTATTTTGTTTACCATGTTGGCAACCAGATGGCAGAGACAAATACGCAATAATGCGTTTGAAAGGTGTTCAACTCCGTAGTCAGAGTGCGTTACTCTACGTCTGTACTAATAAAATTAATATCAGTCGGGTCATCCAAGGTTACCAATGACAATGACCTTTAGACCGGATCCGGATCCCATTTTACAATATGTTAAACACAAGTTGTTTGTACATGCATAAGTCAGTTCGTTGTGTGGTGTGATATCTATTGTCGGTTCATTCTACCGTAAAAGTTATCCACCTTTCACATCTTTAAATTAGGTAAAGCTCTCTCCACTCTTTGTGTTCGAAGACTATGAATCGAAGGAAAGGACTATTGAATCGCCCTGAATACGGGGACATAATATGTGATTATTATAATCCTTCACGTAAGACGCAATAAACTAAAGACTTTGCTATGAATTATGCAAATAATACCATGACCATGACTAAATATAACACGTGTCTAAGCTTGAAGTTGTCTGTCCTGTGCCGAATATTCTTGTCAAATAACAACAGGCTTCTAAAGAAAATCCAAGACCTCCAAGAAACCATTCCAGCACCAGCTCTTTCCGTGTTTGCAGTAACGATTTCCAGCCTGAGATTGGGAGAGCAGAGCAGAAGGGCTCTTCAGATTTCTTAATGCCAAATCTGGGGAATGCATGGAGTGTAGGTAAGAGGTACGAACAACATGAATCGAGAGTAGCAGTTTTTTCTTTCTCGTAAACTTTTGCTCAATCCTCGTGTGAATCTGAGTCAGATATATCACTTCACGAGCTGAACTACCTCGAAATGCTACCTAAAGCTTCATGTTTCGTTCACTTGTCTAAGGCAGACCAGCGCATCTACATTGGCATTTCTGCGACCATGGTGATATTCAGTCTATTGCTGCAAGTATTACTTGTTCTGCACAGTGCTGCTATAACCGCCTATGCATTCCCCACTAATGGTGAGAAAATCACGGATTACAATTTTAAAAAGCTCACATGAGTGATCCTGAATTACCCATTGATAGGTTCTGGAATGGTTTCCATAACTAGAACGAACAAGTGGGGAAAATATCTACCGGGAGATTTAGTATTTCACGATGAATTTGATCAGTTTGATCTCGAGATGTGGAGTCACGAAATCACGTTGGGGGGTCAGGTACTCGTATCTGCAGACATTTTGAAATGAGTGCAAAACGACAATATTTGATATTGGAATAATGCAGTTTTCTACTATTGGGTCTAAATATCCAAGTGGTGAAGTCTCAGGGTCATTAGAAATGTTGTAATAATTATTATCCTTATCTGCAGACTTTTGATTTCCAAATGTATGTCAACTCCAGAGAAAACTCCTTCACGAAGGATGGGAAGCTCTTCATTAAGCCCACGCTCACGTCACAACACTTTGGAGAGGATTTTGTATTTGCGGGGCAACTCACCGTACAAGGAGGTGAGAACGAAAGGTCAGTATCAAATGATGAAACCAACTTTGTTAGCCTGTGAAACTGCATATAATTGCAACGAGCTTTGGAACATTTTAGGTGTACAAACTCCCTGAATTTCGGTTGTTTCCGCTCCGGAAGCTATCCGCGCATAATAAATCCGGTAATGTCGGCCAAGATCTATACCATGAGTAGTTTTTATTTTTTGTACGGGCGTGTGGAAATACGCGCGAAACTTCCATCAGGAGACTGGTTATGGCCAAGTATTCGACTACAACCCCGGTTCAACGCTTACGGGGACTGGCCGAAATCAGGACAAATAAATATTCTGGAGTCTAGAGGAAACAGGAAGTATTTCGAAACCAGCACCGGAAAGAACGTGGGTGCTGAACTTGTGACTTCAGCCTTGTTCTTCGGGCCACATCATAGGCAATTCAGTGGAAACGAGAAAGGCGAACACTTGTCCGAGCCGGGACGAGGATTCGATCAGGACTTCCATATCTATGAATTGGAATGGACAGACGGTACGTACTAAGAATGATTACATATATGGCAGGTAGAATAAGGTTATTCTCCAGTTTCTAGCCCAAAAGTTTGTTGGAGTGTAGATCACATAACCTTCTCGGTGGACGGGCAAGAGGTGAGAAGTGTAAAACCAGAGGATGGAGGTTTCTGGGATTTGGGACACTTCAACTGGGAATATTTTAATCCGTGGGCTGGAGCTCCCAACAAAAGAATGGCACCATTTGATCAGAAAGTAAGCATTTCTGTCTTCTGGACGCATTACAGGATAATGGACGCTGAGAGGATAACCTTCATATTTTCTTGCAGTTCTATATAGAAGTGAGCCTAGCTGTTGGCGGAAATGTCGGTTATTTTCCAGATCAATGGTTTTCAAACCTCGAGGCTCCGAAACCTTGGCATAATGGCGATCGAATAGGGGGTTTTCTCAACTTTTACAAGGCGATGGATGATTGGTATCCCACGTGGAATCGTGATAGTTGCGCTCTGGAGGTAGATTACATACGCGTGTACGCTGTGTAGCAAGCCACGCCCATGCCATCTGGGAAATTTGATGGCATCCGTAGGTACCATATATATATGCCTTACGCATACTGTATAACTGTGGTGACATGTGAATCATAGACATCTGAGCGAATGCATTTTAAACAGCTTTCAAGGGTTTACTAATACTGGAAAACCAATTTTCCTCACATCTGTACTCATGAACATAAAGTCGGTCGGGTATTATAAATTAACTAGCTTGCTTGCCCACATGTTATGTGGGCTACTGTTTCTTTCCACGGTTGCAATTTCAGAATTCCGTTCTTCAGTACCCGTACAGAGCATAAGGTACCTATAGGTATGTCATTTGGTACCACAAGTATATCACATGCACACTAATGGTATACTGTGGTACATCGGGGTATGATAAATTAATGTTATACTAGTTAATTGACGTCACACTATGTGCTAATACTTGGTATGTCACAATGCTGGTAACTTAAAGTATACGGACTGAATCCATTTTTTGTTGAATTACGACTAGTTGACATTTTTTGGTGCTTTGTGGGAAGTTACTACGCCAGTAAAACAAGTAAAGAGCAGGAAGGGATCCAAATGTTTTCCCCACATATTTGATGGAGAATGGAAGTACATGAGTGCAGAAATGAAGATTCGGATTAATTTATTAGATGTAGGCATAATATTACAATTGATGTATAAGTAAGTTGTAAAGTAACGAAGTAGATATTACAAGTTGGTTTTAATGTGAATACCAATACATTGATGTTTTCATTCAGTTCAGAGGATCCTTCATCACTTGAATTCATAGTAAGCACTGTGTAACTGTGCAACATAAAATATGCATAGTACTGCACAATAGAAGAACTTGTTCACAAAACATGTAAGAAAATACGTAAAAATCATTGCTTTAGCCAATGAATTTTTGTCGTGTTGACGATCAATCATTTAGTTTGTC
>WJFA01003224.1:0-13468 GCA_009870155.1 Pseudobourletiella spinata | reverse complement strand
ACGGTCGTACGGGAACGGCCTTTCGGTAAAGTGTCGTTTCGGCAAAAGGGCGTCGGCCAAAGGTCGTAGCAAACAGATTCGGTAAAGTGGCTTTCGGTAAACTGTCGTTTCGAGGAAGTGACGCTTTGCCGTAAGTAGTGATTATGAGTTTCGTTTTTTTGTGCCTTTAAATTGCGAATCGCGTTCTTGAATAGTGATTTTTTGGGCCCCTGAATTGTGAATCGCGTTTTTGAGGCGTAATTTTTCGGGTTCCTGCATTGCGAATCGCTTTTTGGAATCGTGAATTGTGAAATTGAATCGTAAATATTTTTCGGCGGGAGCCATGAATCGGTGTTTTTTCGAGCCTCGGAATGCTCTGGCAAAAAAAATATTTCATGGTCACTTGCAAAAGCATTTTTGAACCAGCTCTGCAAAACCGACTGTGAACCCTTTGCGGCATTTACTGGGGGGGGGAAGTATGATTATTGTTCCAAAGTAATGTATTTGTACTTAAACTGTAAAGAACAACATTCTTCACAATTCAACACAGATCTATTGACAAGAAAGTGCGAATATTCAGTTTTTTAAGCGGATGCTGAGGTGCAACTGGTCTGCGGGAATAAGTGGTTTTATCATAGCAAGCGTGGTCTGAGCTGCTTTTACGGGCGAGAACAAAACAAATAACTGCCTTAGGTACTTTACTCCAGCTCTACATGAATACACAAGGCGTCGCAGAACTATACCTCACATTTATTTACTCTTACAGCCTGAATTCGTGACCACAAATAATTAAATTCGATACCAAGCTAAACATAACTTATTAAGATTTTGTTGTCAACAAACTCTTTCGGATCTGTCCAATGGTTCCTGAGACAAATGGTATGGTAAAAATGGAGTGAGATTTTAACATTACCGTACATGGGGCTCATTTTTACCTACAGCATGAGCACACCTCGCATCACGCTTCATATCTGGCAAAAGGTACATCGCTTTTCGTTTTACCTGAACACAAAAATCAACGCCATGAACTGCATGGCCAACAAACTTCGGGGTAGAATTTTCACGGGTGTATTTTTCTCAAACTGATCAAAAACTGTACCGCAAGTCGATTTCTCCCAAGTGAGTCATTACGAAGAGCGGACACAACTAGGCCATCACGAGGATGCAAGTGTACAAAATCAGATAATTAGTCTAGTGATCATTATTAGTGCCAAATGTAGGGACTAGTCCCACTAGTTTGTAAACAGAGGAGGAGGAATCCAAGGCTGTTGACGTTGCCATCCACCTCGTTGGTGGTCAGTGGTCATACACATGCAACAGAAACCGCTGGTCGTCTTCTCTCTCGTCGGTACAGGCGCAGCTGAATGAGATGTAGCAGCAGTGTTACCCGTATAGCTGTTGATATAATGTCAGATATACCTTTAATGCATAAGTTTATTCCGACTTCGGTTTTTTCAACTTTTCGGAGTGCACCGGTTCAAAGTGTTTTAAATTTTCTGACATCCCTGAATCCTCCTGAAATACCAATATCTACCGTTTGTGAATAGGGTGCAAGTGTTCTTTAGACCGGCACATGCCAAAAAATTATTTATAACAAACAAATTTCTCCAAAAAATAATGATTTTTTGAGATTTTCACACCAGAAAAATTCACAATTAAATTTTTGTGCACGTACTTCAGAAACAACTGGTGCCCGAAAACCTACTTTCCGGGTTATCTCGGTCACCCGAGAGTTTTGAATCCTACCTGGAAAAATGTTTTCCGCAGTATGTGCTACAATTTCTGCAAGTTTGAAGAAAATCAGTGATGACGAGGTACGGGTTGATAACATACCCCCGGCAGTTTAGCATTATATGTCAGCCCATCATTGCCAACTCTCAACCTTCGGGAGCTTTCATTTATTAAGTTAACACTTCTTCCGGGGTTTCTGACCCACCCAGCCCCTATGGAAATGGAAACAGCTTACATGTTAATCTTTAACATGAATGTAAGTTACAATGCAAACATTTCCCTTACCCACCCACTGCAGTACAGTAAAATCTCCTTACTACGGTCTTCAGGGGACACAGATAATTTGACCGTTATATGAAAAAACCGCTATAAGCCATGAAAACTCCACAGTAAAATCCATGAAAGGATACAAGGAATTGACCGTTGTAACAAAATGACCGTTAAACACGAGGCCGTTATACCGAGATTCCACTGTATTGAGGGGTTGATTGCTGCATTTGCTATAGGGGTTGCTAAAGATGAACTGTTCAGTGCTAAGGGTTCTAATGGATGGGATAATTTTTTTTATCCTTAAACCGATCCCATTCGAAAAATTCGGATATCATCCTTATCCGGTCCGATATTTTTCTGATTGGATACAGATGAAGTGAGAATCATGTCTATCTGTAAGCCGTGCAAAATTATCCGATCCGAACGGCCATTAATCGCGGATTTGCTCAGACTCTTTCAAAGCTATTGTTGAAAGTTTTGGAGGTAACTAAAATATATAGTAAAAGAAAATTAGGGCCTTTTTTAATTTTTTTGCTTAAAATTCGAAATCAAAATTATTGGATTTGAAACCGTTTTGGAATGCAAAGTGTGTCAAAGCGGAACATTTTCCAGAAAACATTTTAAACATCAGAACAGGTAACAGTAGCTCTCGGTGAGTTATTATTTGTTTATAAAATGCATGGTTGAGATGATCTTTATTTCCAAACAGGAGGCAGTGTTTGGAGAAAAATATTATCAGCCAGCATAACAAAAAACTTTCAAAAAATAGCAAAATCGTAAATCAATTGTTTAAATCAATTACTTTTGTTGGTCAATTTAACAATAATTTGATTTTTAGTTCAAAAACTCAAAATCAAAAGAACAAAAAGATACTTCTTGAAGAACGTTCTCACGGGTGTAGAATATCCTATAAATACCAATGAATCCGTCATGGAAAACAAGGCAAACCGCCTATTTAGAGCCATATCTTACAACATTTAAACTGCACTAGATTACCGCAAAATTCCTGGCCCAAAAGTAGATTTGAATTAAATAGCAACAGAATATGTTGAAATGAGGAGCAAGACTAGGTGATCACACAAGGGCATTATGGGCAAGTTAGACAAAATAAGAATCTAACACAAATAGTTTTAACAGCGATAGGGTTCAGTGAAGTCAAGCTTATATACTGATTATATATATATATACTATATACTAATATTATTATACTATATATATTACTTATATATTATACTTATATACTAATATACTTATAATATACTGCGTATTCCTATCCTATCCGACATTTTGCGGATCGGATAAATAATCATCTGCAATTTGCGAAAGTCAATCCGATCCGCATTTATCCGCGGGTGAACCGATCAGCTAGGATCCTTTTCCAGTGTTAAACTGTCGATATTTTCACCCTGAAGTTAGTTTGCCATGCAATTCATGGCGTTGATTTTTGTCTTCAAGTAAATCGAAAAGCGATGCACCAGATTTACAGCAGGCTATAGACCCAATGGGCAAGTCCATGATGGACATGAGCCCAGCCCAAGCCCTGGGCTTCATGCGGGCTTGGGCATCTCTCTGAAATTATATGGGCGGCCATGGGAATATTTTTTTGATGACTTGGGCCGACACGGGCGTATATCAGATCGCCCAATGAGGGCCCAGTTGGGGTCGACCATTAAGGATAACAGTGGCAGAAGGGAACATTTCAGGCGTGAGATGCGTGTGACGTTTCTTAGGATTGTTTGGTTTGCAATGTCCGAACAACAGTACAGCGTGCAACAAATTCTTTAGCTGTCTGATAGCTACATACAGCTGGGTCCAATGGGCACCCATGGGCAGTTATCGATTGGCATGGGCTCGAACTTTAAAAAATCAGTTGGGCTTTGGCGGGCTTGGGCAGCCTAGAAAAATAGTTGGGCTGGGCTTGAGCGTGCCATCGAATCTTTTAAAAGAACACGGGCGGGCTTGGGCTCAAAAAAGGTACTTGGGCCTCACGTCTGATCTAAAGCGTGATGCGAAGTGTGCTCATGGGTGAGAAAGAGAGCGACGTTATGGTCCACAGTAGAAGTAAGCTAATAAAAAGGTACACATGCAGTGCAATCGTAGAACAGGCTTTTACTATCAATACTAGATGGCCGCTCCAGTAACACCAAAGCGGAGGGGTTTAGGACAACTGAACCGGCGGACCGCTCAACCAGCAGTAGTCGGGCACCTCAACCTCCTGGGGGGACAACTGAACCTCCATGAGCGGACGATTGAACCTCCAGGGGCGGACGAATGAACCGCCATGAAACATCATTATTCATAAAGCATATCGATGGCTAAACTGCAAAAGCCAGTATTTGATTTCTGGCTCAATTTCAGGACCTACCAAGTCCACTTATTTTTTGTCAAAATCTGCCACATTCAAAACCAGCTCAATACCTCCGACCCATACCAGAAAATAATTCAATTTATTAAATTATATTAAAATTGAAGTTCCTAAAGTTCCTGACTTCTGTCAAACTGAGGAAAAAATCAAATGCTGGCTCTTGCAGTTTAGCCTTCGATATGCTAACGCTAAGGATTTTAATGCGCCAAATGTTCCCCCCTTTGGTGCATTGCACGATTAGCAGTTTTTACTCAGGATTGGAAGATGTGAAAATTTTGCAATACACCAAAGGGGGAACCCTTTGGTGCTTTAATATCCTTATGGAAATTCCCATGTTCAAGTTCCTGGAATCGAAATCGTTGGTGAAATTTTAATGTCGAATATTTTTTAAATTAGGCATTAGTTGGGCAAAAGACTTTAGCGTTAGTATATGCTATATGAATATTGATGTATCATGGCGGTTCATTCGTCTGCCCCTGGAGGTTCAATCGTCCGCCCATGGAGGTTCAGTTGTCCGCTTAACGGTCTGATCCATGCATTTTTGGCCTGGTTGAGCTGTCCGGATCCCAAGCGGAGTCCCACTCAGTTCACATTAGGCAAGGTGACGGGTTCATCATTCGTCACAAGCGGTAAAGAAAGACTTTTCTAAGGCTATACACCGTATGTGTGTGCGCCATCTTGTTCAGAACTTATAAGTAAAAATGGGTCCCATTTACGGTAATGCTAAAATGTCACTTCATTATTACCATACCATATGTCTCAGGAATCACCGGACAGATCATAAAGCGTTTTTTGACAACAAAATCTTAAAAAGTCGTGTTTAGCTTGGTTTTTATTAATTTTAATTTAATTATTTGTGGTCACGAGTTCAGGCTGTAAAGGTAAATCAAAGTGAGGTATAGATGTGGGACACCCTTTGTTACGTACCCCATTTCGAGGGTGTCTAGAGGAGGTGACCTCGGAGGTGCGCAGGACTCAAAGATCCAGAGGAAGAAGTCGTAGCGCATTTTGCGAAGAGCAATCTGCGGAATTTTAAAAAATGAAAACTCATATGAGGTGCATTGATATGCATCTATGCATAACATTTGGTTGGATGTTCGTAGCAACTAGTACTTGTATTACTATTACATGATCTTCATCATCACCTACCTGAATGTCAGTCATCCGGGCAGCATATATGATTGGGTCTACAACAGCTTTCATGATTACAAGTATGTTGATGACAATATTAATTGGAATCTTGATCTCGGCTGGAACCTAGAAACAATTCCAGCAGAACTGTTGTGAGCTCTATGTATCGGAGGGAGAAGAAATTGAACGGGGGTCATTGTTGCTGCCTACAGATTGTGTAAATACTTACGGCAGACAGTAGATACATGCAGTCGTCACAGACTAGTATATACCAGAGAATGGCTGGCATCCACCCCACGATGTATGTGCCAAGTATGAGCACCGTCGTTACGACGGCTTTCACATTCCGACGAAGTTGCATACAGCTCTATAACCACAAAAACCACATGGCTCTATAAGCAAATCCTTTAAACTGAGAGCTGTTGACCCGTGCGGCGTCCGACCAAATGAATAACCCTGTCAGATCACTTCATTCCTGTCAGCACATGGACCAACGTATTAACCAAGGTTGTGCAAAGTATATTTCAAAACGTTGTCGCCTTATTAAGGTAACATCACCCACACTCACTGACCTGATATTTGCGTCGGTAGTGAATATGACTTCGGACGATGACAAAAATGTGCCAGTAGATAAACGTCATGACGGCCAAGGGGGCGAAGAAGAAGGACGCGAATATGAGTCGAAAAGTTTGTTGCTTCATAAAATTATAGTTTTTACAATCCGTACTTTGGAATCCTTGGCCTTGGACGCTTGAGAAGTAGAGGAGGAGTATGAAAATTGGAGCTATCCATGACACGATGATAACCCTCAGCGCCGTCCCCCGCGTCATTGTCGCCTCGTACTGGAGTGGTCGGACTATGCCTATCCAGTGATTGATTGCTAGAGCCATCAAGTGTGTCACCGCAACCACAACTCCTCCCAACCTGGAGAAGAATAAATAGTTTACCGACTCCAATATACTCTCACGTTGAGCAGAGACTTGCTTCATCGGTTCCCCACCCGTCTTCAAACAACAAACAGTGGTCGCACAGCATGACCCTAAAGACGGCATTCTCCCTTGAATGCACCACCCACAAAAGAATTACCAATCAGTTTTCCACGACAATACCATTTGGGGCAGTAGTGCTTTGTGTAACGTCAGAAGTCTTTTTGGGATTCAACCCAGAGAATGGGCCTCCTGAGACACGCGATGTTCTTTCCACACCAACCATCTGCCCTGTTTCACTATTTTCCTCACGTTTGTAGCTTCATTTGCTTTTGTCCACGCTAAATATAAGCTGGAAAGCCTCTCTGGATTCGGCAGCCTCTGGCTGCATTCCTTGTGGAAAGATAAGAAACCGGTAAGTGAGAGCTCTTTAGATTTCCGACTACATAGTGACGGTGCACTTCACCGGTGGCTACAGCTAAAACCAGCGGCGGTGAGCGAGCTAGATAATTAGGGCTAGTCGAGAGAGATGGATTCGTCTGTTCACTGCCTCCCTTTTAACAAGATGTTCCACTCTAGGAGCAGAATTATCGTGTTCACATTTCACTAGAAGTGGAGGCTTCTATCGAAGCTGCTTGCGAGAAGGATGCTCGAAAAGTATTAATGACTACAACGCTCTCATCGCTTGCGGCGTTACGTGCCCCGGAAATATGGAACATGTCAAGATAACATTTCAGCGATTTTGCCAGCACCAGACATACTGCTGAGCAGCTTGGAGCTTCTGTTGAAGCCGGCTCCTTAATACTCGTGAATGATACACCAGCATGGTCCTGCATTTATTTGAGGAATCCTCCCTATTATTTATGGATAAAGGGAAACATCCTGCTTCGTGATCTTCAAGTCCTCCTTCGGCCCTGTTTCCCATGCAGATGGATCTTAACTCTGTTTTCCTCTCCCCATCTAGGACATAAAATAGTTGTCACTCGCTCATCCGACTCCCTCATACGGTAATGGTTGACCCTCACTCAATCAGCTGATGTGGACCACGAAGTTCACTATAATCTTAACACTATAGCCATATCCGGCTACAGCGTAACAGTAAGAATTCAGAGCCATTACGAAAGAGGAAATTAATAACTCGGAGGAGCCTGGCAAAGGGATCACATATCTGCTCCTCGGATTACTAAAATCACGACGCCTACCTTTGAAATGCTAAGTTCTGTCCATGTACAGCTGTGCGCATCACTCGCTATTGGCAAAATGTGTAAAACGAAAAGCTGAGTAAGATCTAAATCAAGGGAGTGGTCGTTTAATTGAAAACAGGGCGAGTCTTCACGCTACATTTAACCAACTCAGTTGATGAACACTCACAACCAAGCTGCAGGGCCTCGCTCTTTCCGCCTGTCTCACCCTATGCACTTTTTATGTACAGTACATGTTGGCAGAGTATGCTGTCCGTGAAGAACTAAAAGCTACTTTCCGCGCCTGCAAATCCTTCCTACCCCATCCCCCGTCGCACGAATGCTTTCCCTTGGTACTCATCAATGAAACGTTCTCAAATCTCTCTCCCGTTGTTTAGAGCTGCAGGACCGACATGATTATTACTATAATTCCTACTCAGCAGTCTGGTGACGATTTTGATAGTAATAAATAATTGTAATAAACGCAATGATAGTAACTGATAATGTTCCTACCGAAAAGCCTCAAGTGTGAGGGTGAAACACTGGTTGCCGATGCTCACGTTGTAGACAGTAGGGAGGAAGGAATTGACAATCAAGCCGAGACCGATCACGGTTGAGGCGAAGGCGTCGGCAAGAGCGAGGGAGATGGAAAAGTATAAAGTAGGCGTCATCGGTTTCCGACACCAGCGGACCGAAAACACAATTAATAGATTAATTATGGACGAGAGGGCGCAGAAGAGTAGCATTAGGGGCACTATGATGGAGTAGATGAGTTTTTTGAATGACTCCATTGTCATGGAGGAGATGTGTGCTTGAGCACTTATGTTCCGCCCTGCCGTCACCTCTGCCGTTGAGAATTGCGTCATTGCAGTCCCATTACTCATCATGGTAGTGTTTCCGCTGAGGACGGTCGTGAGGAAGTCTTGCACAGCCGAGACACTTCCATTCAACCGATCCCCCTCATCATCCCAGCTCTTAATGTTCAACAACCGTAGAACACTCTCCATATTCTCCATCACCGTCCCCACCGTAGTTGACTGTGAGAAGGGTTGTGAGGGACTCAAGGATGATGAAATATTTAAATTGTTCAGGTGACTCATCATCACTGCTCTGGGCCCTGTCCATGGAGCATCGAGTGTACTCATATGCTCATCCAGGTGCTGGCCATTACTTGCATCCTGGAGGTGGTGATGATTCTGGTGCCGAAGGTGGTGTTCGTGGTGTGTGGTCAAGTTCAGACTCTTCATCTCCGTCCCCTGTAACAGAATCCAATTAGTTAGGATAACAACAGATAAGGCTCTGAGATCCTTTCTGACTCGGGAGGATAAGGTCGTGGCTGCCTTGCCTGAGCTAGCCAAGGTCAGTGGAAACAGCTATACTGAGAGTCTCTCAGGGTTCACATTACCTTCTGAGACCAACTATACCACCCTCGTCACTTTTACATTGTCAGTACTCATGTTTTAGAAGTATCAGTTTCCTAAGTCAGGAGGGTGCACAGAGCACTGCCTTAAGTGAAAGATGAGGGGAAAATCGTAAATTTGCATGCTCCAAATTCAGCTCCAATTGGGAGTAAGCAGAGAAGGAGGGGTAAGTTAGCCCTACAAGTCATTTAGCGAAATCAAAGTGGATGGCGGTACATGTTCACATCCTTTTCAGTCTCATCCCACCCTGTCATTATTAATCTCATTCTTGAAGTCTTTCCAAAGCAATGAATGTCGGCAAGGCTGCAAAGGAACTGCTCAGAACTCACCACATCAAGGAAAAGATTGCGTTAAAAAACTACTACTTTACTACTAAGATCTGTTCCATGGAATCCAGGACCAACAAACCAAAGTTCGTTGAGCCATAATCGGAGGCAAAAACTGGATTGTTGAGCCAGTCCTATTAGTGTCGAAAGAATTCGAAGCGGAAATTTGAAATAATAAGGATTCGCAGGATTACCGCTACTGCGTAATGGTCGAGAACTAACTCCCGAAGAACATTTTCTGATCTTAAATCTTCTTAATACATGTGTGCCTAACTACTCAAAATGAAGGTCTACGTTTCTGAATAGTATGCATCTGTATATCTGAAAAGTTGATTGCTATGAGCAGGTTTTCATTGGTTTTGATGCTACAAAATTGACCCGTGCCTATCCGATAAAGTTGTAATCTAGAGAACCAATTGAAGGACAAATCCGGGTTTCTTTCGAAAGTGACATTGCTTTGTATAGTTTCAAATAATTTGCAATCCGAAACCAGGCATTGTTTAATCCGGCTAAATTTTCTCCTAAATTTGGGGTAACATTACGAAGTTTGAAAAGATGTTTACGTGAAAAGTGCTTCAGTGCCTAAACAGGAGGGTTATCCTACTGTCTACGGCGGATTGAACCATGATTTATAGGCCATGTTACCCTACCCTAGCATACCTTAACCCTAAAGCCGTTCGCCCAACTTCAGCCTAGTTTCCGAGATATTCATGTGTGAAGTTTCATCGAGATTGGTTTTGGGGAAAATTAACGTGGGATTTCTGATCAGAAAATTTTTGCTCCTAAGGGCCCCCCTTTGATGTTTTTCAAATTTTTCACTTTTTTAAACTTATGAAAAACGTGCACCTATACATACTTTAAGCGGGTTACCGAAAACTCATCCAAAACACATTTCACCAGCAGTACTGCACCAGGTCAAATTTCACCAAAACAGTTTTCACCAACGTCTTTTTCACCAGAAGTAAATTCCACCAGCACCAAATTTCACCATCGCAATCTTCACCAGCTTAAATTTCACCGATGCATTCTTAACCACAACAAATTTCACCACAGTATTTTTCTCCAACAAAGGTTGCATACTAAAATGTAGTGGAAAAGTCTAAGCCCGTGGAAATGTAAAAATTTAACATTACTGTATTTTATTATGGTGAATGCCACACGAGCACCACAAGTACTCAAAATTTATTTGGTGTAAGTATATCCTACATTTCAAAACAGGCTTACGTAGTATTAAAAATCACTTGAATTTAAAAAAAACATTTTTATTTAAATATAAAATTTAAATTTTTAAAGTCATTTTAATCTGCGTAACAACATACCACATCCTCTCATTTTTTATTTTCTTCTCATTTTACTGCAAAGCTAGATTAAGTTAAGCTTCCGTGATGACAGGTATTTTGCATGCACAAATTCGGAAATCCAGAGCTTACTACATAATATCTATACTTACCGCACCAGGAAATATGTTCCTGGTGAAGTTTTTGTTAGTGAAATCAGCGTTGGTGTAATTTGGTTTTGATGTGGTTGTCGCATGGTGAAATATGAATTGGTGCAGTACTGCTGGTCAAATGTGCTTTGGATAAGTTGTCGGGATCTCACTTGGGGCATGTTTATGTCATCCTATGAGGTAATCACCGCTCATCGACTGCTACAGTCCCATACAACGTTCAAATTTTCGACAGCGGTAATGTATACCAGCTGATGACTTCAACAGTAGCCGCTTTCCTCCATAGAACCCAAGCGATTATGAGTGTGATTTGATACCATTCAGTTCACCATTCACACAAATAAATAATGATAGTTAATAAATAATAGTGAATTACAAATGCCCGATTCCTCGGTTCGGAAATTTAGTTTTTTCATTTCGAGTGATTTTTGAAGAAACCGCAAAAAGGGCCTCCCATTGAAAACAATTGTGTAGAGCGGGCGTGCGACGCTGTGTGCAACAGAATGTGTAAAATTTTGGCCGACATCCGTGCACGAAAGGTTGGGTATAACTCGCCATCACCATGTACAAACGTTTGGACACAGAGTGGCGGCTTGCCACCAGCACTTATGTCCAATCGGTTAAACATAGCTTTGAAAGAGGCAAAAGAAAAGAAGTACACCAGCACGGATATTAAGGTTTAATGGCCACAAGTTTCCTTGTTAACTTTGAGGATGTCGGTAAATGTAGGGCCGTATTCATGGGTTGTAATACCGTCCGAAATTTTCGCATGGTAATTCAGATATCCCAAATCATAGTCATCAGCCTTGCTGGTGCTGCTCTCCACAGATGCCGGGTTCATAAACAAGGAAATAAGATTGTCCTGAATTACGGCCCCCACCTCATATCCTTCAAATTATTTCATAGAAGTCTTGTTAATGCTGCTTTGGGCCACCACTTTCTCCTCATTTGGCAAAAGAGTTTTGCTCGCATCAATTTATCCAAAACTAGGATTCTAAGGTTTCTCATGGTAGTGAACAACTGTACGTGGCAAGTTGCGCTAAAATTGCAATCTTGTACCTGGTGGAGAGCAGTTGCACATTGCCGGTCATGAATTTTAGGCTTACCGTAGAGTTTCGAAGTGATTACAGTTTTCTCCGTCTACAATAAGCCGGCAACCGCCTAGAGAAGTGGCAAAGTTTATGGGGGTTCGAAATGTAAAGGGTAATTAATACGCGTACAGTTATTCATTAAGAAGTGGAAAGGTTGTACATGGAAGGTTAGGAAATTTATGTAGTTGGTATGTTGAAAATGCTGAATCGATGATGAGGGAAATATAAGTGTTGTATTGAAACATACGAAGGTACATTTGGTACAAGGTCCCATGGGTGGGATTTGGTTGCAATGCACTCGTTCCGTAGTTATCCTGTACACAGGCGGAATCCCATTCACGTTGGGGCTGGAGGTGAAGAGCTTCTTAACCTACGATCTTCATTTTCGAACTCGTTCTTACTCTTAAGGTCCCCTATCTACTTGCCAAGTTTAGTTAAAATCATTTCACGCGTTCCATACTTGCGGCCCCACCTATCGAGATTGAGGGCCGCAAGTGAAGAACCCGTTGACCTATGACCTTCATCTTCGAACTCGTTTTTACTGTTAAGGTCCCTTAACTATCTGCCAAATTCGGTTAAAATCTGTCCACGCGTTCTGTATTTATCCTGTCCACAGACGGGCGGACGTACACGAGTCCCTACAGAGAGTGGCTTTGCCACTTTAAAATGCGAGCTTCTGACTATGAGCAAGACTAGCAGAGCATAAACGAGAATAGGACCTCTTCTGCCTCTACTGTCTAGTTCCCTATGAACTCACTCAATTATTAAAGACTTCCTCTCCCGCAGCAACCATAGTTGCTTAAAATAGGAATGAGTCTCTTCCACTGCAAATGCCGCCCCCAAAGGCGGGTGGGAATTATGTCAAGGAATTTAAGGGGTCGCCTTGCTGTGAGATACTAGAGAGTTAGCGCGGATCCTCCATAGTGTTATTTTTGGACGTCGCGCAAGGGATCTCAGTTTGAGTAAATGACGAGTCCTTGCGCTACGCCCAAAAAATAAAGCTGCGGAAAGACTGTGTTAAATCCATACTGAAAAGGAGTGCTTTTCGCGGCCTCCGCCATAGGAGGAAGTGGGGCAATGACGAACCATTCATTCCACTGTGATAATGGGAAGACGTTTGTATCCCTCTTGGAGACCCTACTACTCCATATTTATTCCAATTTTGCAGGATGTGGGGTTTTATTCAAATCGAAATTTTGAGTCCAAATAAAGGTATTGGATGACCTCGTAAAATTATGAACGGGCAAGTCAGCTCATAATCACAATTCAAAATTCATTATTATCAACGTCAAGTGGCATTCCAACCCTGTGGACCAATTTGTCCTGCGTAAGACTTTCACGAAAATCTAAGGAGCCAATGCCACGATTACCAATTTTTCCATGGATCTGGTGATCTGGGTGGGTATGCTCACGAATACTCCCAGGATTTCCCATTAGTACCCACGAATCACATGACACAAAACTAGTTATTTTTAATTTCATAATTATTATTATACAGGGTGTCCCAAAATGATATGTCACATTTGTTTTCACCCTGGTGCCCGAACGCCTCAACGCAGAACAATTATGGTAGTCTCAATCGAAAGCTGAGGCTTTAAGT
>WJFA01003223.1:0-13470 GCA_009870155.1 Pseudobourletiella spinata | reverse complement strand
AATTGGGAATCAGAATTAGACAATCGCGTTATCTATTTCTTCACCTCGTAGTCGTTTTAGGAAGCTAATGAGAAGATAAAGAATCTTTTTATCGGAAGCGGGGGAACTGCTTTGTGCGGTGCTCCTATGAGTTACTGCACTGTAGCCCGAGATACGGACACGCTGTCCAGAAGTTGGGCTTTGCCGTTCTTTTGCAGAAAAAGGCACGGCAGGGTTAAAGTTCGCCCCTGAGGATATGAGGGGGGCTGCCCATTTAATCCTATTCAAAATGCTTGATGATGCGGTTGAATCCTCGGTAAGCATTTGTACAGTACATACATTTTGTATTGTACTATAGTTATAACACTAGATGGTTATTTCCTTGTAATCACATTTAAGTTAGTAAACGAAACTACCAACGCAGGAGCCTGTCCTGAAGATAGCTAGATATCAAGCATTTTCTAATTTCTTTGAGGCAGCAGAAAAAGTAGATGCCTACATGCCACTGTGGATTCCAACAGGTAGAAAATATTATTTATAATAAATAAATTATTACAGACTGGTTTTATTAATTACAAGTTCATTTGCCTATATTTTCATGCAGATTTTCGTATGGATGACCCTTGCTGTATTTTGAATTTTTGGCGCAATCATCCTGAGTTTTCCAGAATTCGGAAACTGGCGTCGTGGATCCTCGCGATTCCCGCGTCATTCCCTTCTGATGAACGTGTATTTTCTGCAACTGGATTAACTTCCAAGGATAAATCCCCGATAAAATGAACCAAATTTAGCGGCTCTACCCTTTATTTTCTTATGTACATTCTAATTATGAGTGAAGAAGTCGATTTAATGTAAATTTATTGTATGACTGAGTCAGAATTTGCTTCTAACATGTGAGAGGAACGCAAAAAAGTTTGAAACGTGAAATTGAAGACAATTAAAGCTGTATAATTTCACGAACACGAATCAGTACGAGAACATGGACATGGGCTCCATGGTTAGTCCAAAGCCCATGTGGGCTGGGCACTACCACTTACATGGGCATGGTGGGCGGGCGTGGGCATACGCAAGAGTAGTATGGGTTGGGCATGGGCGGCCCACGTCCTTTAATTTTTTTACCTGGGGCGTTGGGCATAAGAAATCTTGGGCATCTAGATAGGCAGGCAAGAGGATGTTGAGCAGCCTACAAACACCATAAATATTTTATCAAACATAGGTAGACTATTTTTATGATGGTTCTAAAAGGCCTGCTTGCCAACGTAATTTTTTCCGGAACGCTACAGGCAAGGCTATTTAAATGTACATTTATGCCTGCATGTAGATATATACAAGTCGGACGCCTTCCTTCGGACGGCCGCCTGACTTGTGCCCTCCCTGAGTACTGCCTACGAAATGTGAATACTTTAGTACATTATTGGAACTGCATCAATTGACTACGTTTTATTTAATTCTAATCCTAGATTCTACGGCACTTCAATATGTTTAGTAGATTAGTATTCCGAAATTTTTAAATTCTACATAGTGCAACTAAATAAAAATTCCGCTTAGGTTCTGCAATCGACTAAAAGTATATCGACGCCTAAACAGTAAAAAACAGCATTTGATTTTCGGCGCAGTTGCAAAACCCACCATATTCACATATTATTTTGCAAGATCTGCCATATCCACTCGCTGGACTCTTTCAACGGCGCGAAAACAACAAATGTGTTCCGAAAAATTTTCCAAAAAGTTTCGTTCCAACGATTTTCACGAAAATTTAAGCTACAAGGAAAAAAGTGCTTTCATGTGGTAAGCTGTCATAGAAGGGATGACAATCATTTGGAATAATACTGCTGAGATCCTGCAAATCACTCCACTTCCGGGCGTTGATTTTCCTCGTACCATCAATCAACGGCGGGAATGTATTAATCACATTCAGTTGTTCAGTTTTTGCGGGTTAACCTTGCCAAGGATCGTCAAAATGTATTTTGAACAGTTTGCTAGCGTCAGGCCAAAACTTCAGACAGCGGAGGCATTCCTTTACTTGAGAGTCAATCTTCCTTTTGCCTGGACGAATACTCTTAACACGAGCCAATGATGAATGCTTAAAATTTTAAAAGAAATCATGTCAAATCTACGACGTGGTAACGAGCTAGTTACGTTCGCGCTAACTTTGAAACTATGTGGTAGTCACTGAAAAGACGAATCTGCAAATGCAACTCGCTCCGGTGGTACTCCCCAACAAAGTTGTGGGTAGTCCAAAATTGTAGTGCACAGCTTATGTAGTAGTGTAAACCTTCCATTACTTTGACGATGATGGGTGTGTAATATGTGATCCATTGAAACGATTTCAAATAGCGATTTACATTGGGCCACCAACAGGTATACGATCTCATGCCCGAGTCACGACGCCAATTATATATTTGTGTCGAAGATGCTCGGAGACACGGTTAAGCCTGAGGCAGTCCTAATAGATCATGAAAGCGGAAAAGTAAATCACTGCTTAACACAATTGTAATAAGTTAATTACAGATAAAAAACACATTCAACATTACTCATTTCCATGGAGGAAACGAATTTGACTGCTCATCTTAACTTTTATTTCCATGTACGGTCGGATCAATTCAGTACTATGGTACGCTCATCCGTTTGATGGCCCGGGTTATCTACGCAAATAGAGGATCTCATCCACCGTTGTCCGGTTTGCTGTCAGCATCGCACAAATACAAATCTCCAAGCGCCTCTAATGCCATCGGAGTTTCCCACGCGGCCCTGGACGGTCGTCGCGATGGACTTGTTCAAGCTCCATGGCTGATGGTATCTCCTGTTGGCAGACTACTACTCTCGGTATCCCGAATATGCCCTCCTGGAATCTCTCACTACCGCATCCTTCATCGCCCATTGCAAATCCATTTTTTCCCGCCATTGCATTGTATCCCAGAGGAGGTTCGCAGCGACAATAAAGGACAATTCGAACCCTGCCGTACCTCGCTCTTTCAACAGTTTTCTCGGAAATATGGGTTCGGTCACATCACCTCCAGTCCCCGCTTCCCTTAAACACACGGGTTCCTGAAGACAATGGTACAGCTCGCCAAGCGGTTGTAAAAGAAGAACCAGGATCCGTACCTTGCGTTTCTTCACTGTCGATAAACATCATTTGTTTTAAATGAGTTCACCAGAGGAAGTTAGGAGACAACTTCGAGACCAACGTAATATTATGAAAAGAAAAATTAAAGCTGATAAAAAATTTAAAAAAAAGAATCTAGGCAACATTTTTTGGAAGACTTTAACTATTATATCAAAGATAGAATATACAAATCATTTGTACATAAACTCGTTAAAAACTTGCTCCAGTCAAAGAAATTGTTGAAAATCCAAAAACTGAAATCAAAAGTCTAAAATCTGGGATAAAAACATGCGAGTAATGAAATTTTTCTGGTTGGCTGTAGCATTGAAAGATACGCATAATATAGTGTCCGATTTACAAAGTCAACTACAAGAATGTTATGATGATCTTCGCGAAATTAATCAGAGAACAGAGGAGCAATTAGCAATAGAAAAAATTCCAGAAAAAAATTATCATGTTATTGGATCGGTGGCAAACAAATATTTAACAACTCGAAACAAATGATTCATTAGGATTCAAATGGGATGACGAGAGAACTATTTGCAGGTTTTACAGATTTTTTACTAGGTTTATGTCCTGTAAATATTGATAAGAATAATAATATAACTATAGATTTCGGTGGCAGCAAAGTATATCATCCTATTACAGGTACTGAAGGTTTATGGAGATTATTAACACAAGGCAAGCCATATAAAACTGGTGAGCACACAGTAAAATGGAAAAATGTTACCACACCTATAGATATCGAGAGATGTAGACGATTGGTGCAAAATACTAGAGCATGTTACAAAAAAAGAGGTGGAAAATGGATTCGTCTGAGTAGTACAGCCTCAAAATTGATTGCAACCAACAAGTGTTGAGGGATCTGGATTAACAGTGGTAGAAAATGACCCTGAAAAACAGACATAAACTTCGTAATTTTAGGAAATATAAAAGCTGGTCATACTAATGTCACAGACTTACAAATAGAAAGTGAAATTCTGGATACAGTCAAGACATCTTTATCTTCAGTAGCATACAGTAATATAGTTAGAATAATTTCTGATACTATAAATGACATTCTGAAGGAGATCAACAAAAACATTTTAAAACTTACCATACAGAGTTGGATTTCGTATCCAAAAATACTGAAATTAAATCTTTATTAATCTCTAATATAATCTTTATTACGCCTATAGGCATTGATGAAGCAGAAATTGGTTTTTGAGCTTTATAAACCTATTATTCTATTCCGAACGTATCTTCAAATAATAATATTTTCAAATTTAGTATTGGAATAGATGATTCTACAATATTTCCTGACAGTGCGTATGAAATTGAAGAAATTGGAAAATATATTGATGATTACATAAAATCTGCAGTAGTTCATACTCATCTAATAACAACGATGTAAATATGACTTCTTGTCCAATAAAACCTGTAGATTCTACTGGTGAATCAGTTATTGAAATTCCTATGAATTGTAGAGTTGGTTTTCCTGTAAAAAGTTCTTTAGGTTCTACGCTAGGATTTGAATCCAGTCTATGGATCAGGTATACATTATTCAAAAAATCTTGTTAATACTATCTCCGTGAATAGTATATCAGTTTGTGTACACGTTTGTAATTTAGATGCTTGAGGGAGTTATCACAAATTCTTTGGGAGACCAAAACGGAAACCTTATAAGTAATATACAAGACGATATCACCTTAATATTAAAACTAAAATATAAACATTACTGAAAAATTTGGTATTTTTATCAATTAGTAAATGGATAAGACCACTGAATTCATTTAAAAAGTATTAGTTCCTAAACAACAAAATTCTATTAAACCCAACTGAGGTATCTTAAAGCCATCAGAAAACAATAAGCATAACCATAAATCAGATACAGTAGAATCTCGTTAATCCAGGCTCGAAGGGACGATTATCGGTATTACGGTCTAGGCCGGTTTATTCATATTACAGACTTGACTGGTAATACTGATATTACTGACGGTAAAATATTGATAATAATACGATCTCGTGAGGAATATTGAGGAGAAGAGCCGTTTTCGCCACAATATTGCTCCAAACTATTTCTGCACCACTCACAAGGGGGGGTTCCCACATGTCCCCCTAGCACAGAGTGGACACTATGCGGGTTTAAGAGGTCACACAGGAACATAAATTATGACAAACTCCTAGGTACGGAAATTCAGGTTTGCCCGAGTTACAAGCCTCCGAAGTTTTTTTCACTCGGGACCAAAGGGAGGGGTACGTCTGCATTGAAAAATCCCATGTTAAATCGCATAAGGATGTCCCCGTTTTGAATTTCGAGGACGCTCCCATTAACGCCTATAGTAATGCCTCGGACCAAAAATTCGAATTTCACTTTTGGGCTCCTAGTGTCGTGATTCTTTTAGAAATTGTAAAATATTGAGTTTGTACGCCATACGGATGCATTTTACCTGCACACAGTATTGGAAGCAATTTAGGCGGTTTTTTCAAAAATGGAAAAACCTTATGGGATTTAACATGGGATTTTGAAGTGAAGACGTACCCCCCCCCTTTGGCTTCGAAGTAACCAAAACTTTGACGGTCTGTAACTCCGGAAAACCTGAATTTCCGCACCTAGGAGTTTGGCATTATTAATGCTCCTACATGACCTCCTAAACCCGCATAGTGCCCACTCTGTGCTAGGGGACATGTAGGATCCCCCCTTGTCAGTTTTGCAAAAACTTGAACCTCGTCGCACTAAATTTCCAAACAAATAAAATTTTTCTTCAGTGACTGATAGCCTCTACAGGGGGCATGAAGTATACTGACTAATGAAGTAGTTTTGTTCATACATTAAATGAATAATTTTCACTATACTTCCGATTGGCGTTCCAATTTCAGTTATGATGCCAAATGAAGCAAGCGGCGTCCGTGGCTATGAATTTTGGCGCTTTTAAGCAACGTTGCCTATTTTAGAATCGATGAAGGGAAGTAGCACTAACATACTTTGACCGGATTACGGATGTGGAATATGCTCGGGGGTACGAAAGTGCGATTGGATAAAGGAGGTGGTCGTATTAAAGCGGCCGGATTAAAGGGTATGAATTACATGAAGGTTATATGGGACTCTGCCGCGACCATTCAAATTTCACCGGATAATCGAGGAACCGGATTAAAGGGGTCCGGAATAGCTGGTTCTACTGTATTTTAGAGCAATTAGAAAGTGAATATGGGAAGAACTTTGTAGGCAAAGGATTTGATGTTGAAGTATTTAAGAAAATTCAGCCTAATAAATGACAGTCGAGGTGGTCAATGCTTCTGAGAGCTACTTAAATATTGAAGCACCATTTTTAGCGCATGAAAACATTTAGTTTATCGAGTATAGAGATATAAGTGCTCAGCGTTAACAAATTAATGGTGAGTCAAGATCAATTACATTAAATAAAGATGATTGATGATTTCGTATTGCTGGAAAAATCGTACTTACTTATTGACATAGATTTGGTAAAATTAAGTGGTGGAAGGTATGCAAACACTGATGAAATATGTTTAACGAACAACGGACTTATGTACTTATTTAGCCATGTAGAGTATAGTGTTGAAGGAAATTTTATTGAATCTTGTAATGATCCGGGAATAACGACGACATTAAAAAGTTTATTGAAATATGATGTTCATACTTCTGAAACTATTGGTCAAGATTTTGGATGGACTTTAGATAGTCATGATTATTCTGCAGCTAAACAAAAGAATGACGGTTTAAAAAATTCACAGATGTTAGTTCTTAATAGATCAACAATTACGGGACATTACTCTTACTGACCCTTTTAATCACATTTTCGGAACACCGAAAAAAGTATTGAGAAAAGCTAAAATAAGTTTTTTACTTTAAAAATTACATTGTTAAGAAGCTCAACGTTAGATATTAATGCAATTTATAAAAGTGCAAGAACTACAAGTACACCACCAATTGATGTAGTTGAAAACGGAAAAATAATTATAAATGATCTGGTATTAATGGTTGCTATACCCATGAGTCTGAAGCGGAAAATGCAGAAATAACTGAATTGTCAACCGGTAAACCTAAAATACCAATGCAAATGCGTGTAAAACATACCAAAAGAAGAGAAGTCAGTCAGACAAAGAATTCAGGTGGAATCTATCATTTTCAAGTAGAAATAAAAAGTTAATTGCCAGTGTTATTTGTTTTCTGGAAAAACGTTTAGGAAATCAAAGAAAAAATTCTGCCGTATTTGACAATCTTAAAGCAGAACATGCAGAGATTCAAATAACTGGAATAACGTATCCGGGTTAAATTTTGAATTCATTGGATTCAAACAGTTATACTGATTTGTTTAGAAGATTTACAGAGTTTAGAAAATTATTTTCACCTGGTCTTCCAGAGACTGATAGTGATGCATTTAAAGCAGAATTTCTCTATACTGTTACGATCTGAGTAATCAAAAATTCAAAATCTTGAACGAACCTTATAATATTGGCATTAAATTTAAATTTAGGCAAAATTTTCCTTCGGATGTTACTTGCAATTCTGTCTTTTCTTTGATAAATATTTGCCCTTACGAATTTTGGTGATCAGAAAATGACGCCGTTAGTTACTATTGAGTAATATTTGAAGATTTATATTGATTTCTCAAAAGACCAACTATCGAAAATTGACACAGCTTACAAAAATAAAACGGAAGTCTCTCTATTCCCTTCAAAGGTTGAATTTCTGGAGAATGGCAATTCTCCAATTAATTTAAATACCAAACAACTTGATCACACTAGAAAATGTTAGGAAGGTTTAGGAAATAAAATTAAAACATTTTTGAAATTACATTCGGGTGGATTTCTGCCATCATTTGCAGCCGCAATTCCTTATATAGCAGAAGCTGCTGTTACAGCTGGTTAAAACACGCTGTCTGAACATATTTGATTATTGTGATACCCTCGAGAAGGGCTATAGTGATATTATGACTCGGGCTCAGGAGCTCGAAAGCAACATGGTTAATAGAATTAATACATTGGAAACCCATTATAACAAATTGTATACGGAATCTGTACAACACGAACGTAATGTGAACCATAACATCATTGTGCTAGAGAATATAATTAATACAAATAAGGGAGGTTGTAACGAGTTTGAACAAAAACATTGAGTTAAGGTTACGAGCCTAGAGGGGTACATTAGATTTTCTGACGGTTTAGGACCCGATTTTGTAGAAATTAAGAACAATGTAGATAATTTGGGGACGAGAATTTACTAGAAATTTGCCCCCTAGAAGTTAGCAATTCTAGCAATTCTGCCCCCATAATTAGTAATTATAACAATATTGCCCCCGTAGTTAATAATTCTAGCAAAATTGCATCCGTAGTTAATAATTCTAGCAATGTTGTCCCCGTAGTTGACAATTCTAGCAATATTGCCCTCGTAGTTAATAATTCTAGCACTAGCGCCCCTACAGGTAATAATTCTAGCAATTTTGCCCCCCGAAGTTAATAATAATATAAATGTTCCCACAAATATTGTGAATCCCATGCCTCCCAATCCTCGTAATTTAGTAGCCAGAGCTGATTCAATGAGTATAGATGGTAGCGTAGTTGAGGAAGCATATGGAGCCGAAGACAGCCATGTATATCGTATCCCCTTATTAATAATAGACGCCCCATTAGAAGACGTAGAAGAAGTAACAGTAGTTAATAACCACCTGTTTAATGATTGTGTTGTTTGTAATAGAGCACTCCGAGTTAATTATTATTACGTCACTCAACGGTGCCGTCGACAAGAACCTTGGCACTGTAGGAATTGTATGGAGAATTTGAATGGTAATAACGGTTGTCGATCGGTTTATAATGATCAAACCGTATAGAATTACCAATCCACACAATGTGCAGCACAAATATACCAATCATTAAGATTTTAGAACTCGTTAGCCCCTCACTATTAAAATTTCCAAATCTTAAAATTAAAAGAGTTTGAGGTCACAGAGAGATCAAACCTAACCTCGAAAAACGGCGAACAATGGGTCATTCGTACTTCTCGTGCCAGGTAAGTGACGCGAGTTATCACCGTTTGAGGTGTTGTAGGTTCATCACCACCGTGATGAATTGAGATACTCCACGGGGAATAATCGGATCTTCAGAATCATCGTGCTTCTTGAGCCAGGTCAAGCGCATTCTTAGAATAATTTGGCCTTTTTTACAGGATTAAGAGCAATAATAAATTATTTTTGGACTTTATTTCTAGCATCATTCATAAAAATTTACCTTTTGCACATGGCGTACATAAAACGCGGATTCGGATTTAAAAAAGTGTAAAATTGTCCACGGGTCATGCCCAATTTGTTCAAGAAATTAGGGGTAACCAATAGAGGGCGGTACTGATCATTTAATTTTTAACTATAATTTTTTATTCGAGTACACCTTCATCTTTATTATCCCATCATCTACAACCTTATCATTCTTTATGTCATTACAGAAATTTAGAATGATGACAAATGTTCATTCTCGTTTACCCTTAAAATAGACGTTTTCAAGTCGAATTCGGTATCAAAATGAAGCTCTCAACAAGATTTATTCATTTATAACATCATTTATAAAGTTCAATCGACCTTTCGAAGTGACACTGCAAAATCCCCTAGAGTCACAAATCTCTTGGTTGTAGTTACAGATTTAGCTTTTTGAGCAGGTTTAATAACAATGAAAATTTTAAATTGTTCTTCCGTTAACTGAATCCACGAGTGAAATGAATCGGGGTATCCTCGCCACTTAGTGCCCTTGACTTCGTTATTATAATAATCCACAAGTTTAATAGTTGGTGGGTTAGTAGTAGTATTTCAAATATTCGCTTGTAACCTCTGTCAAACCATGTCACCAGGCATGAAGTGGAATTTTTTAGGCACAGCAAAGGGCCTAATGTTGCTTTCTCACTGTAAAGATTTTTATAAAACTTTGTTCCATTTTTTGGACACTTCTTTTGGTGTGATTTTTATACTTGAATGATATGAATGGTAGTAATTATACACGAGATTATCCTATACATCAATTCACCTGCTGGATCGTTAGCCTTCAAATATTTATACATCATTTATTGCAATTGAAAATTTCGCGAAACTCTTTCAACAATCATGGCGTTAGTTTCATTCTCAGTAGTATACCACACAATATTGTGCTTTTTAAACAGATTTTGGAACGTTCATGCGATGTATTCTGAGCTTTTGTGAGGCCTTGGATCTTTTCAGGGTTGCGCCCTGGCTCAAAAACAGATGCAAACGAGTTTGATACTTCAGAGGCACGTTTAGATTTCAGTGGTCTCACCCAAAAATACTTGGGCTCTAAAAACACTGCCATATAGTATCTATTCGTGGAGAATAATACCTAAGCCTTTGAAAGCGCTGAATTTTAGGGCAATATTTTGAATGGACATCTTGAGTTTCTAAGAATTCTTTTGCGTACTTTGGGTTTACTTTGGTTTTCCTGGCTAGATCGTTAATATCCCTGTAGCCTGTGTTAGGATTGTGATAAATTTCACGGATTTCATGGTTCAGTTAAAATTAAAATATTCACAACCAGTGTTACTCACAAACTCCTAACCCCAGGAAGAACTTTGGCTTGATAACGTTTTTTGTGGTCACTGCTTTTAACATTTCTTTGAAGGTTGGGCTCTGTTCTATATCCGCTAGAAATTGCCTGTCAGCTTCGTGGCGGTATTCTTTGTCTTTACACATTTACGAAAGATCATGATGAATAGCAGCTTAACCAACTATATCCACAAGTTTTTAATCTTTTTTAATCCTTTCCTAGAATTTAGTACCACGCCCGAAATAATTGGATCCGGGGAAATGTACTTCCCCGGTATGTTTCCCAATAATGTCGACAATATCACCTACCGAAGCATCAGCTTTGACGAACTTTGATTTTTTACCACCACAAATAGTGCAAATGCACTGGTTGGTAAACCAATGTGATATGCTCATTTAGCCTATGTTAAATAAATGTAAACAAATCCGTAATCTTCGTTCCGCAATCTTTACAAAACACGGGAAATTCGCCTAATCTTATATCTTGAAACTTCATCCTACCAAAGATTCATATCATATCTTCCATCCAGCTCAAATAGAATCAGTAGATTTGCATTTTTCCATCTTGATCGTTTGTCTAGCTCAAAGTGTAACTGCGAGATAACCGCATACTGTACCAGAGGTGAGCACCTGCTTCAGGCGCAAAAAGGCCGCCTGTGCCCTGCATGTGCCTGCAGGCAAAACGCAGGCCAGTACGCATTATAAGTTGCAATTGTACTGCGAAATTTCGTGCACTGCATTAATTTTAACACTTTCCAGTCTGTGATTGTGACCCGAGGTGAAAATTCCGAAAGCATAAAATTGCCACTATCACCATTTTCAGTTTACTGGGCTTCTATCTGTCTTTATCATAATTAATGGTGCAACTACCGTCTCCAAAATTCAATACGAAGATACAATTGCAAAATTCCTTTATGAAAATGTAGATTTGGCATCGACCAAGTCACATACAGACACATTAAGATTGACATTCTAAAGTGGAGGTGCGTACAGATTCTAGTACTGTTACTAGTTTAAAAATTGGAAACAACTCGGAAGTAAAACAAAATTGACCTTTGACGTGGTTTTTGACTTTATGTCAAATTTCAAATTTTGCTTGGCTTTGAAAGAAGAAAATTTGGCTTTCTATTGCAAAGTGCTTGTGGTATCTTCTGGCTTATTTTATTTGAATGGGTTATCCCGTTGTGTAATATACTATGTTATGATACCTTGACCTATTGTTTTGACCCGAGCCACGGTCTTATCATAATTTATCGGTCCGCTAGACATTCATTTGTCCTTTGGTATTCTTTTGGTTTGTGGAATATGATGTTGCGTTAACCCGTCTCAGAGTTTACTCCGGGCAAATGAGAGTCGGCCACGGTGTTTATTTTAGTTTCATTTTCGACTTAAGACCAAAGACCAGCGATAGATGTACCACACTTGCATCATGTAGCAAAATTCTACGAGGAATCTGATGGTATCATTACTTGATTAATATGATGATATAATTACTGTTAAATAGTTCATGTTGAATGTTTTGTAGCCATAGATGCCGTGGTTAAGCAATTGTTTGTAGCCAATGATTGATTAGATTTTATGTTAGTTTCTGACGACTTAGTTCTGGAATGGGACTGCAGAGGGAGTGGAGGTATGGTAAGAGGCAGAGGCTAATAGGGAACGGATGATGACTGATGTGTTCTAATAAAGTTCAGGTTTTAATTACTAATTCCAGTTGACCATATTGGAATTTATGGACAGTTATTGACATTAACTATCCTTTTGACAAAGACTTGTTAATATTACAACCGCCGAGACGAAGCGGCTGTAACAATTACTATTATCAAGCACGTGGCACCAAATTATTGTTTGTGTGTACTTCAAAATAGCCACAACCGTCAACGCTTCCTACGTGCATAGAAATAATAGTACTAACCACGATCATCATCTTGAACAATTTCCTGCAGAATTGATTGAAAACTTAACTCGTTACATTATTATTTCTTGCTTTTAAAAAATTTTGTTGCTGAAATCGTATTCGGACTTCGGAATAGAACATATTGCATAACATCCCTTACGCGTACCCTACCAATGTCTACCATGGCATCTTGTAACTAAAGCCTGGGAATTTTTAAGGCTTCAGAAGTGCTACTCTGGATTGTCCAGAAACAAATGCGACCTCAAACATATGCGACGGCAATATGCAAGGATTAGATTATATGGCATCGCACGGGAGCCACGTCATCTCATCCTCGTGCTCCAAGCTTCCTTCACAAACTACGAGATGGGCCTGCATGTGTGGGTACTTGGAGTAAGGATTCTAACGGGTCGGATAAACGTTGATCCGCAAACCGATCCGATCCGCAAAATGCGGGTAAAAATATGGACTATCCGTATCCGAAAAATATCGGATCGGATAACTGTCTATCCGCATACCGTACAAATTTATCCGATCCGATCCACGGTTAACCGCGGATTTACCCACACGCGTTCGAACCCATTACTGCATACCCCATAGGAGCCAGGAAACTAAATTATAATGAAAGAAAATGATACTTTCTTGCACAATGTTTTTTTCCTTACAATTCAGATCAGTATTAGTTAATTTGATTTGAAACCGTTGAAAATGTTTTGCTCACAAATGCATTATTGAGGTTACTTTCGTTTCCTTTGAAGAATTACAGTATTTGGAGATAAATATACTAAGCTAGCATAACAAGGGCTTTCAGAATATAGGTAAATCCAAACTGTATATTTTGAATTTTTTTATTATTATGACGGGTGGGTTACACATCTTAGAAGTCCCAAGTCGCTCGGTTGTGGAGACCAAGCCAAGTCTCCTACTTAAATCCCTTGTTTACTCTCACT
>WJFA01003222.1:0-11274 GCA_009870155.1 Pseudobourletiella spinata | reverse complement strand
CACACACACACATACACACACACACACATACACATGCACACATGAAGTCATGGTTACACACATCCATCCACGTTACTGAAAAACAACAACTGTTTCTTCCTCAACCGCCCCGCCCCGCTCCCCTCCCTCCTTTACACACTCAGTCAGAGCGAACGTTCAAAAACTCTCACCGTAAGTCAGGTCGGGACAAAGGGGAGAGAGTTATGGATGCGACCTTAAGACTGCCATTTTTTCCCACTGTATTACGGAGCCAATAATATAGGTGCAACCCGTAGCCGTCGTATAGCTAAAGGGCCACGGATTCAAAGGGAGAGAAGGCAGTGCACAGCTGAGCGAGCAAAGGCTCACGTCTTTCTTCTTCTTCTACTTCTTCTACTTCTTCTCCCCCTCCGCCTCCTCCTATTCCCGCCCGCATGAGAAGAACTTTCCGTGTGGAAACAATTCCTTAGAGATCCCATGGCCTTCCCAGTCAAATTCTACAATGCCAGTGCCCCGTTCCCACGAACACACATTCTATAAGCTGACTGACTGAGTGAGTGCGGAGGGAACGGTCCCGAAAATTCGGCACAAGGATCATGCACACACACCCTTTCTCGTTCCGCTACGTCCCCCAATTCTATCCACGGTGGATAGAAAGGGCTTTGAGTACGCGGGGGAAAAGCCAAACAGTTCATGCGCCACAATAGGGTCACAGTGGGAGTACGAAGCCGGATTAAGCCGGGCCAGTCAATCACGATCGGATTATATATTCACGAGAACTAATGAATATGGCCGAATGGGCACAGTCAGAATCTTCTTCTCACACAAACGCACATCATCATCTTCACTGCTACTACTACCGTCCCCATCAACAACAACAGCAGCAGCAGCAGCAGCAGCATCAACATCATCATCTCACTTCAATTCAAACTACGTCTACAATGATGTGCCACCGCCGTACCAAGATCGGAAGCATTTTCTATGCACAAGAGATGCGCTAATTCCGATTCCCCGCGCCCTCACACTCTCTCGCTCCCCCCCCATCCACCCCCTCCCACCAGGGTAATAAATTAAAACTTAAGCCCGCTATTCCATTCCAAATGTCATGCTCCGATGCCTCCGGAGCAGACCGTTCTTTCCCTTTCCGCTCGCTCTCGGCCAATTCCCTCTTCCTCCCCCACCGCCGCCGCCGCCGCCGCCGCCGCCATGGCTGCCGTCGATACCTTCCTTCCGGCAAGCACAGACCCACCCAGCCAACACTCACTCAATTACATCATCCAAACTCCATCGCTCACCATATGCTCTTTCCCACCCACCAACCAACATCCACCATCACCACCACCTCGTCCGCATGGGGGCACGGAATCACAGTAATCAGCCTGACCAGGAGCAGAGCTATCATGCGCTCATTTATTTAATACTAGAGTTCATCCGCCTCACTCTTCACCATCAGAAGTAGGTTAGAGGCCGATGAGCTGATTTTAGGATCCCTCCGCACCCGCCCATAACGCTACTGCTGAAAGCTCACTCAGAGTAGGGATAGCCACCGATACCCAGCAGATGTCAGAATAAAAAGCCGTTTCGTTTTCGTCCTCCTGCTGGATCTACGGGATCCGTTTGAGATTTTTTCCGCCTATAAAAATAAGGGATAGCTTTTGGATGGACTCATGCATAAAAAAATCTTCATCTCCATGTTGTTCCAATGAGAAGCCATTTTAAGCCGCCGCTTCTATCTGCATCAATTTATCTCCGCTCCTCGGATACCCTAGAATGGATATAAGCCTCATCTGGAGGTCCAGTCGTCCCCCGTAGGTACGTCTTACCAGCCACGGCAGCCACCACCAGCCCAGCCCGTCTAACTTGAGCTCTTTCATCCTAACCCGGGTGGCCGGCCCATTCTCCTTCAAAACTTCTGGTAGAAGTCCAGCCTTCAGGCGGGCATAAGCTGGTCTAGCCGGGCGCATCATAGACGTTCTTTACCAGTCTCATCATCCCTGCCCTCAACCCCCCCCCCTTCTAGACTAGTAATTTTCCGAGGGAAAAAACCCGAATTTTCCTACTGCTCCTTTAGACCAGTTCCTAAAAACCCTGACCTTCATCCTCACCCCCATCACATTCACATGATAAATGTCCTACTCACCGTCCAGACCACCACGCTAGTAGAGCCACGTCACCATGGAAGGTTAAGCCACTTCTCCCCGCAGGATCGGTCCGTTCATCCATTAGTTCCCTTCCCCAATCCTCATCGCATTGTTGCATATTAGCACATAGCATACAACAGGCCCCTAACCACCGCCAATTGGACAAGTCCATACCATCGTCCTCTACGGAGGAACAACATTATGCATGGAACACACTTTGTAGCAACTACTGGAGAGCTAGGCAGCTTACTAGTCACCTTTTAAGCCCTTGGAGCGAGACGAGGGCGCATGACCGTGGGTGAATCAGCGACCCGGGGAAATACGTTTGTTTCCACCGCTCCACCACCGCCACCAACTCACTCCTTTACTCACTCTGTATTATGGCCCGACTCTGATCATTTTAATTACTCAGCTGTCTCCTCAAGCCCAGGAGTTCCCCCTACAACAACAACAACAACAACAACAATATTCTCCGGCTTCCTTTTCCTTCACATTATTCGCATTCGGAGAGAAAGGGCAAGAGAGAGAGATGGAGAGAGAGAGACAAGGAGAGCTGGCGCGGGTGGTGAAGAACACAAGGCATGCTACTGGAGCTTAGGATGTAATCAGACCTTCCACTACCTCCGATATTCCCCACGGAACTGAGGTCTAAGCTCCGAGCGCTTCCTCTATTATTACTACCACCACTAGTGCCGCTGCTGCTCCTACTGCTACTACTACTGCTATCATTTTACCAATAGTAATGCTACAACAAACCTGTATATTGGCACTGGTATGTCCCCTCCTAACTATTTCTTCATTCCACCACTATCGAAGAAGAAGAAGAGCATACGAGGCAGGGCAGGGGGGGAGCGCCATAATATCTCAATCATGACCTCACAATTTCTTCCATTCTTCCTCTTGCTCACTCCTCAATCATCCCACCACACCACCACACTACTCCATCCCCACCCCTCCACGTCTGCCTATTTACAGTGGAGGCGTAGAGAGCGGGCGCGAGTGAGGGTTCGGAATTGTGTATTAATGATGAATTAGTCCCGTCATATCACTCTCAACCCCTCACACCAGCCGCCAGCCCTCTCTCATCATCTCCACCATTATTATCATCTCTCTAGCTCTCTCACAGAGAGAGAGAGAGAGAGAGAGGAAATCAAAACCTTTATCTATATGCCACCGACCTACGTACACCACCACCATCTTCCACCACTTCGGACTCATCAACATACAACATCATCATCAGCATCAGCATCATCATCTTCGCTACAACAACTGTCGTGTCAAAAGTCATCTTTCCTCCCCCCCCCTCCCCCAATCTTTCCCTCTCTTGTGACCCTCACTTCACTCATATCTGATCCATCCAGCAGCCGCCTACCAAAAGTAAATATTTGTAACTCCGTCCACACTTCCGACCATCACCACTCCGACCGCCGCCGCTAGTGCTGCCGCCAGAGCCACTACTTGAGCTTGCCGAAATCTTTGCGGCAAACCCACCGACATCCCATTTTATAAACCATTTGAACTCCTACATTGTGTTTCAATAGATGTTCTCTTCATCCCTTTCCACTGCTTTTGCTGCTGCCACCGCCACCGCCGCCACCCCAGTCATTCCTTCATCACAAATGCTAACACTGCTGCTCCTGGTCTCCTTTAGGCAAATATTACTACCGCATCCGCCCACACACAAACTCTTCCCCACCACTCCTACTTATCATAGCAAAAGCTCCAACAGCCACTCACCTCTCATCAATACGATCATTATCACTACTATCCTCACAAGAGTAACCAGTCATCATCATCTTCATCATCAGCCTCAACATGGAGGGCCGAGTATTCGACCACCAACTACCACACCATTCCAAATCAATATCGAAATAACATGCTAAAAATGTACAAGTTCATCCCGCATTTACCCATCCGGTTACCGCTTCCCGATATTACACAGTCAAACCGAGGGAGGAGTCATCATCATGGTTCATTCATTCATTCAGTCAGTAAGTCAGTCAGTCAGTCAGTGCTCGTGTATCCTCATGATGATGATGATGGTGATGATAGCGACAAGAATTTCCGACGGATTTCCACACCACCATACAGAGTTGCTTGTTATCACAATTAAGCCCTTTGTAACTGGCCCAATTACACCTATACGGTTGGTGCTGGAGTGACTGACCGCCTTCGCCACCTTGCTGTTGTTGTTGTTGGCCGCTTCTACTAAATTTGAGAGTCAGAACCTAACAGAGTGAGGTAACTGACGAGAGTACTAAGAGTGCGGAGGGAGAGAGAGAGAGTAGACCGTTCCGATTCACTACACTGCCAACAAGGTCTTCTTCACCATTGTCCATTGGAAATCGATTGGGAGCCGCAGACACGAATCAGTCCTTCGCAGCCGCCACCGACGCCGGTACTACTTACTACTACTACTACTACTACCACTAGTGCTACCAATACTATTACACTCTCTTGAGCAACCATCATCATGGGCTGAAGCAGCACACGCCGTCGAACGAAAGTTCCGCAATACACCGCACAGCACCTACAACCCATTCCACAATTCCACCCGCCGCCCTTCCCGCATATGAGTCATCATCGTAATCATCATCCGGTTAACAACTTCAGCAGCGGCCGCCCTTTACTGCTTCAGAATCCACATGATGATGATGATGACTTCACTCGACTAAACGTCAGCTCAGAGTATCACAGTTTCCCCATTTCCCATTCACTCAAGCGCCCCTTCCGCACCAGTACTTTAGGGACTCCCCGTACTAGGTCACACCGAGATGCCCGAGAAGGAGCGGGCAAGGGGGTGGTTTGATTCATATTCTCCGCAATTTCCGCGCCAATATACATTCATGCATTTCTTCTTCTAAAAGACACTAGATTTGGCTCAGCCACTCAGCGGCAGCGAGACATTTCATGATGAATCTCAGTCAGTTCGTCAGTCAGTTGGAGTATGACATGAGTGGTAATAGCAGCAGTAGCGCTTCCTCCATTCAGGTAATAATTGCAAGGCAGTAGCGGTAGTGCCCTCATCCACACTCAGCTCCCGCATGCTCTCTATAATAGTAGGAAGCTCCACTGCAGTGGGAGCATGGGATGATCTCCACGACACATATCTCACTGCTACTACTACTACTAATACTACATCCCGTGCTAAAATAATCCCGCCTTCCTCCTGGCAGAAATGAAACTCACATCTGGTCCTCATTTCAATCCAAACAATTATTATCATTCCGTATCTCTCCCACTGTACTGGAAACGAGAAGAGGCAGAGGAGCTGCAGCACCCGCAACACAGCGTCGGCGTCAGCGGCGGCGTCAGACAGACGGAGGAAAACACGGTGGTGATAATATGTACATATGTGACACCTCACACACAGCCAGGCTGACACTATTAAGTTTAATGACTTGACGCATTTGACAAAAAAATTACCCACAGCAATGCTGCTCGACCCTTCTTCCTTTGGGAATGATTCGGTGAAGCAGAGCAATGTCCCCATGGCAGCAGCCGGAGCATCATCAGCAGCATTAGGAGACGGATGGATGCCATAGACCACAGATGAGGGGGAAAATATGCTCAAAAACCCTCCTTCATTCCCTCCACTTCCACTTGATAAATTCTCAAGCACATTGTCCAATCAATCAACACGGGCCAATTCCACCCACTACGGAGTTCACAGAGGGTTTCCATGACTAAATTCTTCGTATATAGATTCTACTACAGGAGGAACCAACTACAACTGCCACGTCTGCCGGGCTTCATTACAGTATTTCGTAGTACTACTTTTGCCACTGCCACATCCCCTTACAACGGCTCTCGATAACATGGCAACCTGGTTAGAACGGTCAATTTTATCCATTTCCCTCCAACTCATCTGTTGAGTGCATCCGTAGGAGCTACCACCGGATTTTTCTAATAGTGGCCAAATTCTGACTCCGTCACTCTCGTCAGTCAGCGAGTTAGTTGTCCCTCAAGACCGCTATGAAGAGATTTCACTCCGCCTTCACACCCACCTATTACCATTGCTACCTCGCCGAACCCTCTCCTCCTGACCACAATGGAGGGGTATTATAGCGGGAATTGAGCACTCCTCCCTCCTCTCACAGATTACAAGGCAGGTAGGATCCAATTCACACAGAGAGGCGGATTATTCATAGACATAGTAGTAGTAGTAGTAGTAGTAGTAATAATAATAGCTTGAAAATGGCTACAACCTTGGAGATCCATCCTACGCGCCCGTCGTCTTTGTGGAATTCTAATACGTACATTCGTTCTTTCCCCTCGAAAGGTGGGTCGAGCTCACAGTAGTTGTAGCATTAGTGGTAGTAGCCCCACGAGGGATCGTTTTTATGTATACGTGTGTGTGTCCCTCTAGCATGCAGGGTGTAATAGAGCGTTTCCTTCTGTGCATCTGTGGAACCCCCGCGTTTTCCTTTTGTGTCTCCGTGTCTCGGTGTGTATAACTGTCCATATAGCAACCAAGTGTTCCCACATGCCTAACACAAGAGGACAGTCGAGCCTTACCACTCCGTAATAATAATATAAGAGTATAGTTGCTCCATGTCTCAGCATCTGGTGGTCTTAACTGTACCCGTCCAGACCATACGGTCTCTTCCCTCACACTACTAGCTATGCACACATGAAGTTTGCGTACATGGCAAGGGCAATAGCAGTAGTCATAGCGGTGTACACCGGGAGCATTAAGGAGGTTACAGATAGTCGGGTAGTAGTATCGGCCTATAGTGTAGCATTAGAAGTAATATTATAATAAGGGAAGAAACCCTTATCCGAGTCGGGTACGATAAATTCATTAAGAGCAATGAGAACCGGTAGAATTTATGTGCGAACACGGAGTCAACTAATTTGTTTTGTAAATGATAACTAGGAAACCATTAATAATTACAAATTACTCTCCAGTTTCCAATATATTTCCACCCTTGGACATTATACAGCTCCCTTTCCCCTCCACACACACACGCACACACACTCAGCCACGACAGCCACACGATAAGCACATATATATACTCCGTCTTGCCGCCGACACACGACACAGAGCACTGGACCAGCAGCAGCACCGGCAGCTCACACATCCACACACACACGCGCGCGTAAGTCACCCACCAGTCACCTCCTCAACAACAAACTACCAATCCATAAACTCTCAACTGTATCATTCCACCAAAACTCTCCTTCACAATTACAAACTACAAGGATTCATATCACCCTCGTTGTAGCAACTTAAAAAACACAAAATACCCCACTCCGTCCGTGTATTTTATGCACGCATACATGCATATACACTCATGTATGTACACACACACAAACACACATGCATAAGTTCCAAGTCACAATCTTCCCCTATCCACTGCACAATCCATCATAATGATAATCATGATAATAATATCCTGAACCACTTTTTCTTCCCCAAAATCCAAACCTTACCACGCCCCCACTCTCAGATAACTCAAAATAATGTACATCACCATTTTCGCAGATCATCCTCCTCCGCCTCTTACCGATTCCCCACCCAACCCCACTACATTCAACAAGGAACGGAACACGAGAGCAGCACGGCACTTACCTAGATTCTATTACAACTCCACAAATATACTACCACGCAAAAATCCACACGCATATATATGTATATGCATATATCTCAATGAGAACAGCACACACACACACACACACTCACACAAACGCACACCAGCACAACTGACTCACATGCTCCATTTGCTATCCACTATCACATACATCCCATCATCCTCGCCATAACTCCAGAGCAGAGGGCAAGGGAAAAAGGAAACGGTGGAATAATGGCAATCAATTTCCAAACCAGAGTGTGGTTCACTCACAACAAGTGTATAATAATATATGGGCATAAGTCCATATACAGCCATGTCTCTACTCACTCAACTGACTCCAAGTCAAGAGGACGAACGAAGAAACGAACGAACGAACGAACGAACTTGAGAGAAAAATACCGTCTCTCCTACCAAGAAAATGAGTATTTCCCAACCACCACCACCACACCGGTCGTACAATGCGGCCATGACAGGGGAATACCGTGTAGCCACATATATGACTCGTCTCCGCTCTCTCTATCTCTCTCACTCACACACACACAGACACAGGCACATACAAACCTACATATTCCCATTCCGTATGTCCAAAAATACTGCAGTTTTCTACGCTCTTTTACACGATAGGAGCACCAACCAACAACATCAACCACAGTCGTCGTCGTCGTCGTCGTCGTCGTCGTCGTCGTCGTCATCATCGTCGTCGTGAATCAAGAATTTTGCATGGAATGTCGTGTGCGCGCAAGGGGATAGAGAGCTAGACGAAAGTCACGGCTCCGTATCATTAAATGCACCTTCCACCACTACACCCACTTCCCACACATCTCTGCCCAGTTTTAACTGGAACTTAATTGCATTCCCACTTCGTCCCTCTGACAGACCCTGTGCCGACGGTTATATGCATTGTGTGCAGTAGTAGCAATAGCTATATGCATGTCCTCACATACTCCCTCTGTACCACTACTACTACTACAACATACTCATCGACATAGTAGTTATGGGGGACATTCGGAGCAAAAAATTACCATAATTGCCCGATTTTTTCTCCTCGTCTCGTCCCCTTTTAGCACATAGGCTCGGAGCACTAACGAAGATTAGTGGTAGCATTCGCGTACGGAGTCGATTTCTCCGCATACATACATACACACACACACACACACACAGCACAGGCATGTAACTAACTTAGTGAGGGCATTAGTTCCGTGCAATTTTCCACAAACGGAACGAGGGAATCCACACATGCATGCACTCGCACATATGTGTACACACGCACACATACAGACCATGGAATGGACTCCTGCGAGCACTCTACTGCTCCACTCCCTGTTCCTGCCAACCCCCGCCCTCCCACAGCCAGAGCGACACCAGACCAGACAGTACTGCTCAGGCAATTAATACTTTCCAACACTAATTGATTGTTACGACACAGACCATGTGGTAGTTAGAGATCGGAGAGTCGGGGAAAAAAAAGTCTCATTAAACAACCCAGACTAGATCTATCTCCCTCCTCCCTCCATACTACATTCACTCACACTGCAGCCTCACTCACCCTAAGCCTGCACCCCATCAGATAATTGCCCCCTCCTCACAGTCACGTACACATACACGCGTACACACACACACACCCACACACAACCAAACTTCCGTCCTCTCTGCATGTCTCTGGTCAAATCAAACATGCGGAATTAGTAGGGAAAAAAATAAATCAACTTCTGCCACACATCAACCGCCACCAACCAACCAACTACCAGGACCAGCTCATGTGGAACCCAGTGAGACAAGAGAACAGACGAGCGGGGTAGGAATGGGGTAAGTACACACACACACATAAATGTACATACACAATATACAACAATACTGTTTCCTAGGGCTTTGCAAGTCATTATCTCTGGGGTTACCACCACATCATGAAGATCAAGAAGAGATGATGATGATGCTGCTGATCCTTTTCCCGATCATTCAGTCACATATTACCCACCCCAAAACATGTTACCCCAAACACCACCACCACCACCACCACTACCGACGTCACCCTCCACAACAGTTTATCCCATGTAACTTGGACAAACTCTATTACGCTCCGAGTGGGGGGACGAAAAAAAACTGTCAAAAGGAATTTTCATTCCCACAATAATATCACCGTCAACCATTGAACAGACAACTAGTACACGTACAGAATACACAGGATCACATGCATGAACATGCATACCCTTGTCAGATACCAACATGTATATACATATATATAAATATATATATATATATATATACATTATATATAGATACATTAAATCCAATAAACTGAATGCACACCCCGACCACAGCATAGACCTATACACGTAGGCATGAGCACAGAGGCACAGATCTCCGATCCACTGTGCTATATGGACTGCACTGGATCCTCCTCCCCCTGTCTTATGTCTCCGCCTGTGTCCTCTCCCCGTTCCCCGTCTTCCTCTTCCCTTCCATTCCCAACCAGCGTCCTGGGGCTGGGGAAAAAGATACTTTTTATTCACGGCCCGTGTAGGACGCTAATGTGAGATGGCAAGGAGGACAGGGAGAGTAAGAGTCAAAAAGGTTAGCCAAGGATAAAATGAGCTGAAGCGACGCATTTCGCCCGTCTCAACTTACTTAAGTTCAGGGGAATCCTTAATTTACAATGATTGACGTATCGCATAATTGTATTACGACACTGACAAATGAACTTTGGGAGTACGCTGTGCGTGATCGAGACCTATCCCTCCACATACACACATCTCAACGTAGACGTACACACACACACACACACAAACATGAATGTACACACACCTCTCCCCCTTACACCACCACCCTCCTCCCCATATGTCGCCTCATCCTTCACATGCATCATGCAGGGTGTGTACGCGTAGGAAGGAACCCGAACGGAGCCCTAATCCACCGGCGGCGGCGGCAGTGGTAGCAGCAGCGGCGACGGTAATAGTAGCAGCAGCAACTACGACTAAGCCAGCACATCCGCATTTCAGTCACCAACTCACCAGCCATAACACGCTGCTGGAAGCGTACGGATATGTGCATACATTGAAACATACAGACACACACACACACGCACACACACACTTCACTCTCCCCACGTCCGTATATCTTTCCCTCCGCCTCATCCCTCCCATACTTATTCACCGGATTCGACTTTCCCCACAGCCTTTGATGTCACTCCAGTTTAGTTCCAACCCCATTTCATCCTCTGCGTATTAATTCCCAACTATATAGGGGCCCGACGAGCAGGAGAGCACGGAGCGGGGAGGAGTGTGGGAAGAATTTCGCAGAGCCTGGCTAAAGAGGAATATGACTTGTATTTTAAATCCAGCCACGACGATAAGAGCCAGATACATCCAGCAGCAGTAGAAGAAGAAGGACCAGGGAGACAGAGGAAGAGACACAAAAAAATCTTCAAATCACATAATCAAAAATTCCTTAATATTATATCCCTTTTCATTTCTCCATACCACATCACCACCACACTACCATTCCTCCTTCTGTTTCTTCTTCTTCTTCTTCATCTCCTAATAAAACCTTGTTACACTTAAACCATCGACCCTACAACCACC
>WJFA01003221.1:0-13473 GCA_009870155.1 Pseudobourletiella spinata | reverse complement strand
AGTCATTTCCGATAATATATAAAGTAGTCAAATGTTCTGATAATTACAAAATGTTTACCACATTACATTTTATCGTGTACTTTCGCTCCTGACTAGTTTGTTTTTCATGCCACCAATGCACAAATCAATGATCATTCGAGATATTCTCGAGAGAAATTATGTTTTACTCATTTGTGCGGAAACCCGCATTTCACTGAGTTAGAAACCCTCAAAAGCGAACCAAGTTAAAAAGCGTAAGAAAATCCCGGTTTTGGCTTTCCAGTGATTCCCTCAAGAAGTTTCTCTACTGGTGTTGGCTAGTGTTATTATGCTCTCGGATCGTTGACAATAGCTGTTTTATAGTATTTGCGAAAGAATTTTCTTGTTTTTGAGTACATAATCATAACGCTAAATTTTCACCCTTGTCATCACTGTGTGCGTATTAGTAAACCTGCAAAATGCTAAACAGGAAAACCCCTTCAGGGATTTTACATGCGATTTTTAAGGAAGACGTACCCCTGTTTTTTACTCTGTAGTGGAAACTTTGAGGGCCTCTACCTCAGCCAAATCTGAATTGCCTCACTTCGAATTTGCCATTGTTATTCTTTCCGTAGGAACCCTCGACTGCGCATTATAATTGATCTATTCGCTGTTACATGTAGAATCACGCCCTTGTTAGAGCACTACTATTAGTAATGTAAATGCCGTTCATAACAATAAATACAATCTGAATAGTTTGGTTGATACAACGTAATAAAAACTACTGTGTGGGGGTGGCAGCTTGTAATTCAGTTCAGGATACCTGGAACAATAGATGAAGTCACTTTCGGTACAATGTGCGACCCTCCAATGCAGAGGTTGTAAGGGCTGTGGCCGAATCAAACATCCATCCTCATACATTCAGAGGTCTGAAGTCTGAACCTGTCCACCTTTTATGATTGCTGCAGTGGAGTCTGATGGACAACAATGAAATGCAACCGCGGAGGCTGCAGTCCATCGGTTTCCAAAGTGATGAACTATGAGGGAATTCCGACGGACATGTAATACCACCGCGACGGGAACATCGTGAACCAGCAGTGTTGCACAAAACAAATTCAAACTACATCACGTGATTTTTTAAGCGGCGTCCCCTAGTCCCCTAGGTTCACCTTTTTCACCCTGTTAGGGAGACCCGCAGAGCTGTTCTGTTTGTATTCAGTGCTGTTTATTTGGCCGTAAAACATGATAATTAGTTTATCGCATTCCTGATCAAAAGCGAAGGTTGAACGTAACTTAGGTCAAATACTTAAGTTTGTGTTTTGCGTTTGAAACAATAGTTTAATAAGATATCTTGAATAGCTGAAAATTTAAATTTCGGAAGTTAATTGTTGAGTTTCATGAATCGGTACAGTCAGAACTTAAGTGTACATAATCTAATTCCCGTGTATTCGGGTCTGATGTAGCCAGTTTTTACATTTTATCTTCCTGTGTTACATATTATCGTGTCTTGTTGACAAGCATGTTTCTGGGAAGTAAGTTGCTTTTATTACTGTTTTGGACAGTGAATTGATAGTGGAATACCTATGCTGCTATATTTGTAATAACTGCATTGCCTCTTTATGCAACACATTTTTGATCGCACAGGTATAACTCAAATTGAAAATTTTTTTAGGCAGGTCCACCTTCGAAGATCTTTACCGGGAATTACTGGCTACGAAGGAAGCGAAGGCGGAAGTGGACAGAAGCAGAGATGAGACAGTTTCCCGAAATCGTGAACTTGAGCTGAAGTACCAGGATCTCCTTCTAGAGTAAGCGAAATAATTTATTCGTAGCAAGTTTTGACATGAGTCTTCTGGCCGTGATGCATTCATGGAGTGAAAGCCTTTACTATTTTGTCTTTTAGGTTAAAACAGCTGAGTGTTGTGGACAACAATAAAGTTGCTGAGCTAGAATGCCAGCTGAAAGTGAAAACTTACGAACTTGATCGGTGTGCCGTTATGTTAGGTGAGCTAGAAGCAAAGCACAAACATCAAGCCTCACAAAATGAATCCTTGTCCAAGAAGATAGAGGTGAGAACAGCGGAATTTTGGTACAGCAAGCGTATTATACATAGCGATAATTAACAATTGATTATTTAACAAATAGGCACTCAAAGATGAACTTTCAGCGGTTCGCACGCATTCTGAAAAAACTGTTTGTGCGCTCAAACTCCAGATCCAAGAAAAAACTGCAAGGCTCAATAATTACGAAAGACTGGAAACTCAAATGGATAAAATTATCACGAGAGCCGCTCAGCAGTCAGGTTTATATCTTTAACTTAACCGGGTAATTTTAATGTTTTTCAAACCCCTTAATGTTTTTTTTTCATTTCTGAACAGATTGTAATGAAGCGGAAAAAATACTTGCAATTTGTGAAACAGAAGCATTCATTCCCCTGAATTCCAAACACCGCCTACAGCAGTCCCTCAATCTCGCACGGCGGTAAGTCTTGGGTTCAAGTGAGAACAGTACACGCACACACCCCGCAGCCCCAGCTATAAATACTTTAATTCATGCAGTTGGATATAATTTGGTCCTTTGCTTGCCCTCCCCAGGATCCTCGAACTGGAGAACCAGTGCGCCGAACTAAAAGAAGATCTATTCCGTGAGCGGGACCTCAAACAAGAGCTTCAACGTGAACTAACAGCAACTAAAAGTTGTCTCAACAACACCGGCCGCCCCACTTCCGAGCTCATCGACATCATTCTCAAACGCAACAAGGAAATCCAGCGGCTACAGTCCAAAGTACAAACATTGGAAAACGAACTCCTGCAGCTCAAACAAACCGAACTAGCCCTAAGGCAGGAACTTTCCAAACTCTCGGATCACGAACGAGAGTTTGGTGTCATTAAGAAAATGATAACAGACTTGAGACCCGTTCAAGAATCCCACGAATCCTCCCTGGATCACAAGAAACATCCTCAAAAATTCCCCAAATTCAAACCGGACCCTGGTGGCTCTTCTCTCCAAATTAGTAAACCTAAATTAATTCACATTAAGAAGCCCCTCAGCCTTACTAAAGTGAATCAGAAGAGCCTCGAGCGAAAGTATAAAAGTCTCGTGTCTGACTAATGTCTTAACGAAATATGACGCCTCAAATGATCAGCACAGCAGCACAAAACCATCTGTCACACTTTGTACCATCAATCAAATGATAATAACCGTACCGGTTTTATCTCACATATGTCACCGTTAAAATGCAAACATTTATTTTAATACACCACACCTTTCGGTGTCGGTGTAGTTTTTTTTCTATTTTAAACAGGCTCAATCATGCCCACGCATTTGAATTTCTCAAATAATCTCCTCCCAGTCATTGTCACAGTTTCAAACGTGACATGATGGTCCATAGGTCACCAACTCGTCAAATTGCTTCTCGTTATCCCACATTTGAATTATTCATTCAATCCCTGAATCTTCTTCTCCATCATCATATAAAATATATGCTTGCTTCAATTGAGCACTTCCTGCATGATTTTATGGGGGCTCATATAATCCGAGCCGCAATTGATTCACATATGACTCGCAGCCTCTCATAATCATCTCGTAAAATATTCTCACACTCATGATGTGATGATACGGCCACGCTATTGCACTACTACACTACACTGCGGAAGACCCGTGAGTTTCAGCTGAATTACTTTACTTTACTGTCTCTCTCACTACGTCACAGCTACTGATTAATCTGCAGTACTTACAGCACGAGGCGTGTGCATTTTGCTGCAGGAGAACTCTGGCGGCGCAGTCGCAGTGGGAATGGCGGGAAAAATTCGGACCAATCATTAAGCACCAAGTATTGTGCTGACCGTGCCGACAAGGAGGATATGGAAGTATGTGTGTGTGAGTTGAGGCAAGCCTTTTTATGGAGCAGTGCATCCACTTTACTCTTCTTCACAGACAGGGTGAATTCACGAGGAGTTGTTACAGGATTTTCATGCCGTGAATGCACGATAATAATACATAAATGCGATAGAATAGCACACACACAGCGTGCTGCATTCTACACTGGTTCATATACACGCCAGGCCATTGGATTATTTCAAAGCATTGCTGCAAGGATCGGAAAAGAATTGTGAGCGTTTTACTATAGACGTGCTCGTACGTATTTGAGAAGGTAATTCCGGGATTTTGTTAAACTGTCCCGCGGATCACACACTGTGAGTGTTCTCAACAAGGTGGGTTAATCAGTCCTCGAAGAAATTTTGTCTCGCTTAATTCAGTGGTCCACATAAAACACTCGGAAATCCACTACTAGGAATATCAAAGGGTCCCACTTTTGAGGCGTGTGAGGTGAATTTTGCAATTCCCATACTATTCCCAATTGGCCAAGGAGAAAAGTGAATGAAGCCGGAGCCGCTAGAAGACTAACCTGTATCGTATTGTAATTTTTTGGCATTTGAACGGGTGCCTTGGTGACACGAAGGGAGTTGATTATATTTATTTGCTGATACTGGTAGTATTTGAGCGTGGAAAAACTCGGGCTCTCGAGTTTGAGATTCTTGTACTTGCCGAGCCGAAGCGTGCCCTTCTGCATTTCAATTTCAATTTACTTTGACCTGTGTTTTGAGAGAAGAGGGTGCATTGTAGAGGGGATGAGGTGTGGTATGTAAATTTTGATGAGATTAACCGATAGAGTTGGAGGAGGTTAATTATAGGTGATGGTGTGAATAGGTATGTTGCGGCTGTCATTGTAAGATTTTTTGACAAACTTTTTCTCTGGTTTTCGTGAATCATAGGAAGAAGAAGGACAATGCGACTGAGACGTTGTAGAAGTGTGACATTTTTCTTATTTACACTCGGTCTCATCTGTTCCTTGACCGTGACATTAGCCAATGATGGGGATTTGGATGAGGGGAATGACGTGGACGACTTGGAACCCGGCAATGGTGAAAACGGTCCGGAAGCCACAGTTGTAAGTATTAGTTAGTTTACATGTTTATGGTTTAGGTGTAGCCTGTTGAGTTTATATTTACCCGAGAGGGATGGAAAAGGGTAAAGTTTAAAAATTGACGGAATGTTCCACAGGAAAATGAGCCGGATTTCGAGGTGGAGTATAATACACCGGTTCTGACTGGTGAACCGCACTTTGCGGAACATTTTGATGATTTTGACGAGGCCAAGAAACGCTGGATCATCTCCCGTGCTCAGAAAGAGGAGCAAGACAATGTCTTCAAGTACGATGGCCACTGGGACTTTGATGTACCCGAGCGGGTGATTTTCCCCAATGATCGGGCCCTCATCCTCCGGTCGAAGGCGAAGCATGCAGCCATTTCAGCCAAATTAAACCGTCGTTTCGACTTCAATACAAAGCCTTTAATAGTGCAGTACGAAGTAAATTTTCAAAATGGAATGGACTGCGGTGGTGCCTATATCAAATTACTGTCTTACTCCAAGGATCTTGACTTAAATAATTTCCACGACAAGACGCCCTACACGATCATGTTTGGGCCGGACAAGTGTGGCAATGACATTAAGGTGTGGGAAAATATTTTAATTTCTCCTCGTGAATTATTCTTGGGATTTTAACGTGGCAACTTGGCTTATTAAATATGCATACATTTCCAGCTCCACTTTATATTCCGTCATAAAAATCCTATCAACGGATCCTTTGAGGAGAAACATTCGAAGAGGCCATCAAATCGAATGGAAGAGACTTACAGTGACAAGAAGCCGCATCTTTACAGGCTCATACTGGTAAGCAATACGATGTTGAAGGTTAAATGTGAAAAAAATAGAAACTTATAATTGGTCTAGCGTTACAAACCGACAGTTATTGACTTTTTCGGTTGTTACTGTCAAAATGGAGACTTGGAAACCAATCAAATTTTAAATGGGATTTTTGGATTGGAAATTTTGTACCAGCGACTGCTAGCGCTCAAATCATATTTTCTTCCGTAGACCCCGGACAATAGATTCGAAGTGTTTGTGGACAGCGTCCTCGTCAACAAGGGAAGTTTACTGAGTGATATGACACCCCCTGTGAATCCACCAGAAGAAATTGAGGATCCCAATGATCGAAAACCATCGGATTGGGATGAGCGGGAGAAGATCCCTGATCTGACTGCCTCCAAGCCGGAAGATTGGGATGAGGATGCTCCAGCCAAAATCCCCGACCCAAGTGCAACCAAGCCTGATGGCTGGCTGGACGAGGAGCCCGTAAGCATGGCAGTATATTGCCGCACGTACATACATACGAGTAGGTCTGTAAATGTAAGCTGAAAATTTTTCTTTAGGAAATGCTTCCTGATACGAGCGCCGTAAAGCCCGGTGATTGGGACGATTCAATGGATGGGACGTGGGAGCCGCCGTTGATTCCGAACCCCAAGTGCGAAGGTGCTCCGGGTTGTGGACCTTGGTCCCCGTCATTAGTTGAAAATCCAGACTTCAAAGGTACTTGAGACAGTTGGACATTTATCAGTAGCTATTCATTATTTCATGGATTTTAATGTGTCCTATTTATAGGCAAGTGGAAGCCTCCTATGATCCCCAATCCTAACTACAAGGGCAAATGGTCACCCAGAAAGATTGCGAATCCAGGATTCTTCGAGGATAAAGAACCCTTTAAAATGACTCCAATTGTGAGTTGTCCGTCATAGCCTCCGTCGCTCTCTATTAAATCGTATTTAATTAGTTTTATTGGATAGTAGAACTGATTTGTTTTCTGTGAAATTTATTCGATGGGATTATTAATTACTCATATGCATTGGCGTATTGTAGGGAGCCGTAGGTCTGGAAATTTGGTCCATGACCGACCTCATCCTTTTTGACAACTTTATCATTACGGATGACGAGCAGCTGCTGGAAGAGTGGACGAGTCAAACTTATGATAGGAAGAAGAAAGCCATTGACAGAGATTCGGTAAGTGTCTGAGCGAGTCCAGCATTTCTGTTCGATTTAAAATTGAGCTGTCTAAAACATTGTAGAAGTCGTTATATGGGAGAATTATGAGGCGGATTAACTATCGTGTGGGTGCATGGTCCGCGTATTTTGTGTACTGTGCCATCCCCATTGTCATCTATGTTTGTTGGCTCGTGAAAATCACGCGGGAGGTAAAGGAAAAAATAACATTTCAAATTGTATTCCATTGTTTTTTATAGGAAGGAGTTGTGGCCCGTATTATTAAATACAGTAATGCTCACCCTTGGCTTTGGGCAGTGTATGTCGTCGTCATTGGTTTACCCCTCGTACTCTTGTTTACATTTTGCTGTAGTCAGGTAAACATTGGCCCTCTATCCCGTGCCTATAAATGTCCTACTCAGGACACCCACTGGAACCTTTAAAATAATAGTCTAATGGGGACTTGTGTGAACAACCACAGGATAAGAAATCAGATCTCCATAAGAAGACAGACAGTCCGGTGGCGGACGATATTCCCGAGGATGCTCAGGAGTCCAACGAGGGTTCCTCTTCCGGGGCCGCCAAAACTGGGGCTCAGAAATCAACCAGTGGAACGACGGTGACCCGACGTCACGCCAAAGTCGTGAGTACATCGAAGGATGAGTTGGAGAAGAAACGACTGGATTCGGACGACGAGAGCAATCCCGAGCCCGAGGTCTCCTCTGCGGATGAAGTTGGTGATGGGGATAAGGAGCCGTCGTCCAAACTCACTACTAGTCTTAAACCCTCGGCATCCAAGAACATCATTGACTTAAATGCTGATGAAGTAGCAGATGCTGTAAGTCTCCCACACGTTCTCTGAATAATTACAAGTTACATCAACATCAAGAAACAACAAGAACTAAAAAATTACTAATCTTTTTTTTGTTTTTGTGATGTAATCATTGACCGGGATTTTCTTCATATGAATTTTAGGGGGCATCTGGTGGTGAAGCTCCAAAGAAACGGCGGGCTCGCCGGGAATGAGCCGTAAATGATGTATTAGTCCGGAAAATCAACATTATTGCTGCTGCACCTCCTTATAGTCAACTCCACTTAACTTGAACTTTCAACGTCGTTATTATTATTACACTTACTTTCTTTGAGTTCCCCTAGAGTGAGATTGTGAATGACCGGAGCAGCAGCCACTCTGTAATTTTTGATATATGACATTGAAAGGAAATTTCAGTTTTATGCACTTCTCCTCTAATAATTAGTATGCTTCTTCTCAGTGTATGGGTCCTCCTGCAGTTTGATGAATTGTAATCACACAAGAAATTTTGCTGATGATATGATATGATGATGATTACAACGTGGAAGTGTCAGAATGTGCAGAAAAAGCATTTAATGATGAGTTTGTCTTGTGTATGATACTGTAGACTAGAGATAGAGAGAATGTGAAAGAAATCTGCTTTTCTGCGTTCCTTTGAATACCACCCCCTCCCCCCAAATAGCACATCTAGTTCATTTGTACCATTAAGTAGTGAAGTAGTAGTAGTTGTGTGGCTCCGCAGAGAAGTATGGCCTTTTCGCGTCTTGGACATAAATATAAATAATAATAATGTGTGAGTGTTTGACTCGCAGCAAGCCCCACCAATTTTGTATGTTATTATATATGAGAAGGAAAAAAAACAACGTCTGATTCTGGTCTCTGTTTATAGTTTACGAAAATTCTAGTGAATTTCTTCTTCGTTTTCGTCTTCTTGTGTATACGTAAGGAACTAACTACAGGCAGGAATTTTTTACACTATAAGCTTGTTCTCACCTTCTACATTAAACATCATCATTCCACGTACTATAATTACGAAACTGTAATTACTGTTATTATTGTTACTATTATTATTGTGTGTGGAGAACAAATTGTAATGGCGCCAAGTGGTTATCGCCTATCAACTACTTCCTGTTCCGCAGTTTTCATTGCTTCTCTCCCTGAAGGGAAACAGGCCGCAATGACTCATAGGCTAACTTATTGGGTCGTGGGACTTGCTGTTATTATTATAACTGTTATTTTACTATCATTTTTGTTTCTACACACTATTAAAAGTTATCGCGATACCTGTGGAGTCGTCTAAAGGCGGAGACGTACTGACTGAGTGAGTGAGAATCGAGGGAGCATGCTTGGGGCAACTTCTGGTGGCTTTTCCGTCAATGATGCAGTTATACAATGTATTTATTCCGAACGATCTAATTAATTACGGTTGTTTTAAAAGTCAAGGTGCAACGAACAATTTGGAGAGCTTGTAATAATAAGCGACTGTGCTGTTAAGTTTTAGACCGGGCTGGAAATCCTGTTCGCTCTCTCGCCGTACTGAGGAAGAAAAGTAAAATATTGCATTGAATTTCGTCAAATATGGTGTTGGTTGCTGTTGTGCGCTGTCTAATCTAACCGTTTGGATTACTTAGGCTCTGCTTAAAATGACTTTTATCATTATCATTATTATTGTTACTATTATTATTATTATTAATTAAAGTTTCCTTAGAAATCCATTATATCGCGACAATTTTTGTCAGGTTGACTTGTTGACTGTTGGAACAGGTTTTTGGTGGTGAAGAAACCATGAAAATATGCATGTCGTCCATGTAGACAGTACCGTGGAAGTATGAACTAACTGCTGTCAATATGCTTATGGTACTACTCTTAAGATAGTAACGATGATGAGGAGGAGCAGCAATATGACGATCTGAACTGTTCTTGATTGAGTACTTGTTCTGAGCCGCATGACGAGGTTGTTGTAATACTTGTGACCTTGTGAGTCTGGGGTCTCTTTCTGAAGGTCGAATGTGTGAACTGATGATGTTATACCGGGGTGTTGAGAACTCGTGTGCGTGCGCCTAACACGACGGAGGTCAACGGTTTTTCTATCTAGTCATCCCTGCTGCCATGAATTGGATTCGTAAGAGTACGTTCCTTCGGATCCCGTCGTTCCAATCGTTATATGGCAAGATTCCGGTGGTTCTTCAAGACCATGATGATGATGCTGCGTCGCCGTGAAGCCGTATTATTATTATTATTATAATTATTACTATTAGCTAACCTTAACGTTGACATTAGAGGAGAATTTGCCCCCTATGAAAATAATCATATTACTACAGGCTTAGGCTCTACTACTGTGTGTTTTCAGAAGGGAGAATTTCAATTGTACAGGATGTATGGAGGTGTTGTTATAATGTGTACGAACGTAGACGACCCTGAAATACAGAATGTGAGAATTACGTGGTGGCGCCGTGACAAAACCTTTTTATTCTGCATGTCATGTCCCGTAAAAGAGGGACCTGGGGCTGACAGTGGATCGTTTCTGGTTCCACATTCTATTATTCTATATGAGTAGCGTGACTCGCTTGACATTTATTCAGTTGCTGGCTGAGATGTCAGGGGTTTCGTGAACCGGCTGACGTTCAGATCATTCCAAGCCACGTAGCGGTAAATAAAAAATAGGGTTTCATGGATCAATTGTCGGACTTCAGATGTAAGAAGCACCGATATAAATTTTACATGCCCGCGGTGACCGAGTCTTTTAGACTTGACTAGACCCTCCTGTGGCTTCACTGTCACGTTTACGCCGCTGCACAATATTCTTGATGAAGAATTCTCCAGCTTTGTAGGAACTTCTAACAAGGGGGCCACTGGCTGTGTACAGAAATCCCAGTTCTTCCCCTGTCTTCTCCCAATGGAAATATCTCTCAGGAGTAACATATTCTACGACTTTAAGATGCCGTTTCGTTGGCTGCATGTATTGGCCGAGGGTCAAACAGTCCACCCCAGCCTCCCGCAGATCTATACAAGAATCGAACGGGGAAAAAAATTTACACAACCATAGCAGCTGGCACTGGCGCATGCATGAATAACTTCAACGAACCTTTCATCGTTTGTAGCACCTCTTCATCGGTCTCTCCTAATCCGAGCATGATAGATGACTTGGTGACGACGTCAGGTTTTATGTTTTTAGCGTGTCTTAAAACATCCATAGTTTGCCTACAGCATATTAAAGAGGCCAATATTATATTTTTTGACTCTCCGAGTAAATGCATGTGGTTCGAAAAATAATAAAACAACCTGTATTTGGCTCGCGGATCCCGGACAAAAGGCGTGAGCCTTTCCACGGTTTCAACATTATGAGCAAATACGTCCAGCCCCGAAGTCACTACAGTGGCAACATGGTCGAGATTACCACGGAAATCCGGGGAGAGGACCTCCACTAAAATTGATGGCATTTCTCGTTTGAGATGAACAACGGTTTCGGCAACATGACTGGATCCTCCATCTGGCAAATCGTCCCGATCCACGGAAGTCAACACGACATAATCCAGACCCCATGCAGCTATGGCTTCTGCTGTGTGCAACGGTTCATTGGGATCCAGTGGCGGGGGTGCTCGGGAAGTTTTCACCGAACAGAATCTACATCCGCGCGTGCACGTGTCACCCATTAACTAAATAGGAATGCATTGACGCTTTATCACCTGCCTGTCAAAATCCAAGGAGGAAACTGCCAGAATTTAAGTACCATAATGGTTGCCGTGGCTACTTTGTCAGGCCCTCCGCCCCAGCATTCGCCTATATTGGGACAGCGAGCTTCTTCGCAAACTGTGTGAAGATTTAACCCACGGAGTTTATTCTTGATCTGAAAGTAGCTGTCTCCCATAGGGATTTCCCGTTTGAGCCAAGGTGGCAGGCGAAGTCGTTCATTTTCACCCTTTTCTCGTTTTAATTTTCCTGTACAATTGCATGACATTAATACAATTTCAGACATATAATTTGCATTTTATAATATCGCATAAATAATCCCAACAAAACTTGCCTTTGTACTCCTGCCAAGTCTCACTTTTCGGAACGGCTCCTGAAATAAAGTCTGATAAATCTGGTCCATCTAGGATCTCCTTTTTCTTCTGCTCTAAGCTATTAGATTGACTTGCAATTGCTGACTTCCATCTGAGACCCTCAAAAGTTAAACGTTCACACTCATACATAAGCACAAAAGTATTACAACACCGTCAAGGATCATTCTAATCTTACCAACCGCACTGCTGTGTGACAGATTTTTTTGCTCGATGTAGAAGCCAGCATGATGCCTACAGGAGGAAAAACTTCCACGGATTTCCAGAACCGCTTAACTCCGATGATCCTACAAATGCTAAAATTTAACGTTCCGAATTTGCACGTGTTATTTTAAGTAAAAAAGGACGGTAAAGATTTTTCACCTCGGCTCACTGCGGCAGAAAATGATGACGGTAAAGCACTGAGAAATACATTAAGCGCGTAATATCCTCCCATGAAATGCTGGCGTTGTAACATCAGCTGCTGAACGGGGCTGAATGCATGTTAGCCGTCGGCCGTGGATGCTGACGTCTGACTTCCATGTTTTGGTGGAATATGAACAGGTAAATTGTGTGATGGTGCTTGTTTTGAAAAATAACTGCCATCGGAAAATACAGAAATACGAGTGTTTAAGCCCATCATTGGCAAACAATTATTGAAATAGGAATGAGCTTTTTCATACCAAACCGGAAAGGTGTTTGTATCATGGTGTTCGATTTTCGTCTCCTACCCAGTATATGATCCTCCCACCGAGCAATTATACCATTCCGCGCCGCACTTCAGCATTGGGTCCATTCTGGCGGGAAATACGTATTATTTTGTGGTGATACGGCGATTCGGCTATAACTGCCCCTTACACTAATGGACAAGCACATAAAGTTTAACTTTTCTACATCTTAATTGACTAGAATCGCCCGCTGCGTTCGGTAGTTATGCGCTTTTTCCCGCAGGCCCTTAAAATATTTCGTTTTCCCCGCCACAATGGATCGAACCGTTAACTACTCGGTGGGAGGATAAGATAGCACGAGGAATTCGAAAATAGAGAACTTTGATGCACAAACCCTTCCGGGTTGCTATGAATAACCCAACTATTTTTATGAGAAGCTGGTTAGTGACAATTAAGGCGGGCCAAAAGCATAAAAAGCATAAATAAGCATACGTCATTGTAGGTGCTGGAATGGTGGGTAAATTCGAAATCTGGCACCTCAAGAACCCCAAATCCGGTTTTATTTTGATTTAAAAAAAGCATAATTAGCATAAAAAGCATATCTGGCCCCCAAAATAGCAATACTGCTACCTAAATTACAAATACACGTATTTTCGTACCAAAACCTTATTGTAGCAAAGTTTAAGTGTATTTTAGACCAAAATTCCGCAGAAAAATGCGATTGTATACCTTACAAGGGTCATTTCTCACACATCAACAGTGCTAACCGCCGACATCCTATAGAGCGCAAGAGCGTAGAGCTTGTCCATAAAGGTTACCTCTTGCGAATTAGTGCGGAAACTCAGATTTGACCCGGATAGAGGGTCACAGGGCTTGAGGTCACTAGTTGCAAAAAGGGAGGTACTTTTGACGGACTACTTTTGAATTTAGAGTGAGCTCTCACTGGCACATAGTGCTTGATGGGGACAAAATCTGTCACCACAACTTTTACCGCAGAACGCAGGGATGGGCAGATTATCGGCCCAAGTAATCTGATTACAGATTAGATTATCGCGTTTTTAAAATCCCGTTGCAGATTACAGATTACAGATTAATCTAAAATTATTTTAGATTACTGATT
>WJFA01003220.1:0-13478 GCA_009870155.1 Pseudobourletiella spinata | reverse complement strand
TCAGTTTTGGTGAAACTTTGAATTTGATTTTTTCCGAAACTAGGCTTTAGACGGGCGAAAGGCTTAAGGGTTAGGGTATGCTAGGGAAGGGTCACATGTCCTATTAACGCCGAGCTGATCCCTCGTGTACACTAGACTGAGTCTCCTATTCAGCAAGATCACGTCCATTGTACCATTTGCATTAATATTGAATATCGAACTTGCGTATTTTGTGCGTAATTGTTTCCCAGTTTAAGCAATAAATCTCTGGGTGTTTAACTAAAATTAAAGGATGGTATAAAACTGCCGGACGCGACAGACGCGATGGTGTACTGATCTTCAGTTTTACACGTCTTCCAGCACATTTTTAGTTTGGCAAGAGGAGTTTATCTGACCTAAATATACATATGTATTCATTACCGTGCCAAGTTGATCTGTATCACAAATGTCATTTTATAGTTTACAAAACTTGTTTATTAAAATCAGGAGACTACATGTGCTCACGGTGGCGATGGACTGGATGGATGTGCTGCACAATAGTACAAAAGTTGCATAGCACTGACCAGAACGACCAACGCTGGGCCATATTTCGTATGGCTAATACGTATTTAATTTTACCCTATCAGAATTGGACCATGAGCCGCGGTGGCAAAGTGAGCACTGAGTTCATGCGCTCAACACGCTATCCACGAGGGATAAAGATCCCTGGTTATTCTTATGAGTGCATCTCTCATTCAGACTATTACGCTGGCAAATTAATGCTTTCGTAATTACAACTTATGCGGTCCTTCCACAACTATATTTTCAAGGACAATCTAATTTTGAACTGGTTGAATATAATAAACTTTTTTGTGTGGGAACTCCACTACTGTATTGATAAAGGAACTTGAAGTATCATTCTGACGAAGCACAAAGGAACAGCTTTTTTGCTAATGTCTTGTGTACCTATGGAAATGTGAGCTGTGAAAACAATATTCCGAAAATAGAGAGCTACCAACATGCCTCAGGCCTCAGTGAATTAGGTATTATGACGAATGACGTCATTTGTGAATGACATTGATGAGACCGCGATCGCGACCTATATGACAGATGCAGAAGTTTTCTGTGTGTTTCATTTCGAGTCCCTGGAATTGAACCATTAAATTACTCAGTTGAATGGCAATACTTTATTAAATATATCGTTGGCTTTCAACTTAATTAGCTGGACAATTTGTGGTACACAACCATGAAATTCCCTTCATTATTTGCATTTTTTTCTGTGAAAATTCACCATGACACAGACGCGCCATATGATCTTATAGATTATGGGTCGTGATTTTAGTCGGTACTACAGTTGAGTACTGCTTTCCTCGGAACGGAGACCATTAATTTGCCTCGGAATATATTCTAAAGCCAGAGGTCAATGGCCAAGGCCCAGGCTGTACGCAAGTATATTTCGCCAAGACCTATTTTATCTATCGATAAGGCATTTCCTCATTTTTCATCAACATGTTGAGCCAAACAAAGTTGACCCCAGTTTCTGATAATACTAGAGGTCAGCTGGGATTCAAAAAAATTGCGGTGATCAGGTGTCTCTACGCCAAGTTGAGGGGATAAAACTAACAGGAAGTATCGACAGGTAATGTTTTACTCCGCAGCGTGGCTTTCCCATCTTTTGCTTTACACTGCATGGAGGGATTTGGCAGCAGAATCATGTGCCTGAGGATTTCAGGTATGTTAAGCAGGGGGTTCGCCTTGCACTAGGAACCTAATTACACCCTACTGGGAAGTGAACTGTTACAATTGGAATGCTCATAAGTTAATATTTATTCATACTAATGATAGAATAATAAGTAGTTATACTCTATATAGATATAAATTTACCATTCTCACGTGTTTCTCCAACACCTGTCTTAAGCTCATCTTTGACAACAACAACGGTAATCCTGTACTCTCACGTGCCACGTAATATTTTCCTGGTCAGTTCACATGCAGATTTACCGGCTTTGTCCAAATAGTGTTTCAAAATAGTGTGGTGTGACCGTAGCTCAAGTTCCCCTGATGTTTCTGTATTTATTTATATACATCTTAGCTTCAATGGACCACGCAGTGCACTGGGTAATAGGGGTACGTTTGGAGCGGTAGAGCCCACGGAGATTTTGTACGCCAATGCTGCCCGTACAAGTTTTTTCTGTGACATGAGCAGCCCATGGCCAGCGCATTCTGCGGTTATTTACGCCCATGCCCGCCCGCCATGCCCATATAAGCTCTAAAGCCCAGCACACGTAAGTCATGGGCCACCCGTGTGCAAACGAAACCAGTTGTACCCAAATTAATTTTATATGTAAGCACAGTCTTTACGACGGAAAATGCTTAATCAATCCTCGTTCGTATCCTGATACGTTTTCAGGTAGATGATGCGAATGTGACCGCATGACGTCGGCATAGGTGGGCCTCATAAGGGCCCACACAAGTGCTGGATGGACGGCCCCGCCCACGTTCAAAAAAATTGGAAGCCCATGCCCGCCCGTACCCAATGGGCTAATGGGAATGGGCCGGGCATTAAATTCCCATGTTCATCTCTCGTGGGCTTCACCTCTGATTTGGACTGTTCATGGTGAACTATGAGGAAAATCAGATCAGTAGCCCGGAAGTGACGTCCCTTAATAAGTGGCGCAGGTGGTTGCAAACGTTGAATGGGAGTGAGTGAGTGCCACAGGATTTGGGATAATCACGCCATATAGGATATATAGACGCGCCTAGATGACATCCTTCCAAATTACAATTTCGATAGGACATTTGACGTTTCCCATTGAATCGCAAACAATAGATAGTGGTGGCGGTGAGTCCGCAGGTCTGTGATTCCATTGTTGGTGCTCACTGCCAAGACTAAGGTTTGACGCAGTTCTGAAGCGGAGATGGGCATGAAATGTACGTTTTTCTTTTCAAGAGAGCCAGTTCGAAGCTTCCTTACCAGTTTTCCATACCATTTTCGTATAAATTCCTCTGAAAATTAAGCATTAAGCTTAATAAAGCAAGGGTTTACCATTTTCAAGAGGCCAGAATGACATTATTTTTGCTTTTCATGGTTAACTAATATGAATTACTGTCAGACTTGTTTTTAACCTACGTGGAGTTTGGTTATGTGATAAAGAACATGTTATGTGAATGTTTCGTTAATTTTGCAATTATTGCAGGTGCTGCAGGAATTTTTTCATTCTGGGCATAACATTTAATTTATTTAATAGGATAAGTGATACGATGCGATACAAATACGCTTATCAGGCTCTGAATGAGTTACAAAATCGTATCACAAAAATGATGCGAATACGATACGTACCTAAAATTTCGCATCCGTATCTTTGTATCGTATTTGGTGATGCGATACGTAGCTCTGTATCAGTATTGGACATCCCTACGCCCGAGGCAATGGTGAAAATTCAGCCATGGGGCAAAACAAGCCAGAGGCCAAATCGGCATGCCGCCCGAGGCCTAAGCCTCGGGCGCCTAGGCCGTATTTGCCCCGTGGCTAATTTAACCCCATGTACATCTGCACCGTTGGCCGTTTATGCCCGCTTATCCGCGGAATCTACCATGTTGCGAGCAAATTAGAACCTATGGGGAAAGTAGCAACCAAATTGGGATGAGTAGTAGCATCAACATAGTACAGTACATGTTGAGCAATTTCGCACCAAAACGGAAAGATCAGTTCATCACGACGTTCGGTTTTCGACTCTTGCCCAGTATATGATCCTATTTTATTTTGAACTTAGGTTCAGTTAATTATCAACTCAACTTCTCTCACACATGCGTTTTCGGTTGAGATCATGAGACCTTCAAAGCCATAATAATGAACGCTTCTACTGTCCCTCGGCGAAAAGCGCATAATTAAAGAACGCTCAGATTAATTTGAGTAATTTTTGTTGCAAAAGATAGTGCATTAAATTCCCTAGTACATGTACTCGTACTTAGGATATTGGGACATCTTACGTTTCTATTTCAAAATTTAAAAAGGAAGTTGCAAAATTTTTTAAGTTTGAAGAAGTGTGAATTTCAGTTGGAACTGTGTCGAACTTCGGTTTTACATTTTGAAGATACTATTGTTGCTTTTAGAAAATTCTGGCGACCAATTTTATAGAATTTAATTCTCTTAACTAATCTTTTACACACAAACGACTCGAATCGGTCAACGCGTTCGTCAATTATGTGCGATTCGCCGATGGACTACAAAACATGTCGTGTTTCCCGACAGAATGGATCGAATGCTTGGATTATTAATTACTCGGTGTGAGGGAGTAAAGAAAATCGAACTCCAATGATGCACAAACGTTTCCGTTGTGCTATGAAATAGCTCTCTAAACTCGTCATCCAACCTCCCCATAATTTTAATTTGACAATTCATGAAGCTATCTTAGAAATTTTACTGCATATCACAAGATGCCAGCATCCTGTTCCATAATCATGGAAATGATTTTTATTAAGTCATCTTAATGCCACTGAAGCGGTTTTATTGCATGGGAGCTAAACATTTAATTTAAAAACAGAAGGGTTTTACCGGAAGTTATTATTTCATAGGCCAACACTTGCTTCCATGTATATATGGACTGGTTGAAGTTTACTAATACAGAGTGTCCCAAAATGATATGTCACATTTATATTTCCTCTCGTGCCCGAACGCCTCAACGTAGGGCAATGAATGTGGTCGCAATCGAAAGATGAGGCTTTGAGTATTTGTTCGGTACCAGACTAGCTCATATCCAACTGCTGGTCCCGAATCCCGAAGTTACCGCACGTGGTAAAAACTGTGGTAAAATGCTATTTTAACATTATCGTAAGCGGTGACCTTTTCTGCCAATAACTCCGTCACCAGATTGCGCAGAGACATGCGCAATTGCGCATTCGATAGGTCTTTTGCTGCCGCTTCGATCTATGTGCACTACTTTTGGTGCTACCTGAAGTCCCAACCCAACCTCCTAGGGGACCTCTTCAAAGCACGGAAACAGGGAATGTTAACTCTTCTTCTGGAATTTCCCATAATGCTTTTAATGCATCCTAGGGTTCCTTCCCCGTTTGAATATTTAAAAACCAATTTCACTTGCACCTACGTTGAGGCGTTCGGGCTCGAGAGGAAATACAAATGTGACATATCATTTTGGGACACCCTGTAGTGGCATTTCTCTATTTTGTTTTGATTTTGCAGGCCACTGACCACTGAGCTTGCAAGAGGACATTAACTGGAGGAACATAGAAGAAAGGACGTTCGGAGTCAGCAAGAAGTCACAAAATTGCTTATGAAGAAATTCTAAACTTTGCCTGAATACAAATATAAGTTGAATCAGACTAGCAGTAGTTTCGTCTAAAAGTGTTTACGAGCCCTATGATCGTGCAGAGTATAACTAGGCTGCTTTATTCAACCTTTAGTTCCGCGATTAATATTACTTCAGCCTGTGTTCGTCACAGTGACACGAACTTGAGAACTCCTTGAGGTTATACTAGACGGGTGCATCTCTGTTTCTCACTTAATCTACCATATTCACAACTCTTCGCTCTGTTTTTAGTGTCAACTCAGCAATTTTTTATCGTTTATGCCAGTGGCCTTGAATCAGAGAGACGGGGCAGTGTGAGGCTGTCGTGCAATAGGTATATATTTTTACAGCTGCCATTTCGTCGGACTCTATTGATTTCCGCGGATTACGTGTGAGGAAATATTTTTGCAGCGTAATCTGGACGCATTGTTCAGCGATAGCGGAATCATTTCAAAGGTACATTAGGACAGCTGGATGTAACATGTAACCGTCATTCAAAACTCAAAACACACACGTGTGAGAGAAGTTGAGCTGATAATTAAACCTGAAATTAAGTTTAAAATAAAAGTTACAGCGCACTAAAATCCAAACAAAGTGTACTCTTCCCTGCAGCAACGACGACAGGAATTGAATTGACCAATAACAATATTATTGAGATTATTGCGATTGCGTAGAAGCCACAGAATCATCAACAGGGGAGACATAGAACTTCTCTCGTTTCTTTCTTCCCTGTCGTAGGAGCAGCTTGTATTTTACGTCCAGGTAGACCTTGAATCAAGAGACTACGTTCTACAGGGGGCCGGAGGAAATACGTGTGTTTTGTTTGTTTAGGTGGAACAGATCAACTGAATTAATTCTTGTTGGGGTAGCTCCATACATTTTCACCTTTGGGATGCGAGCCCGAAGTAGTAACTATACATTTAAGAGATCGCTCCTTTTCTACTTCTTGATATCTCGTCAGCACACTTTTTGTGAGTCCAGAACGTCTGTTGGGTTTGGGTGTGCATTCATGTAAGGGGCCAATGTATTTAGACCTTATGTACAAAAAGTATAGATGTCCAAAGATGAGACCATTATGGTACGCTAATTGAGAGGGAAGTTACCAGCTCAGTGGCTGCGGTAGGACACCGCGATATATTGATTCCAATTAAAAAGTCAAGGTAATTTTAGCCCACGGGCTCATTCCTGTCTTTTCTTTTCACTCCATGACACTAAACTACTGCTGGCCATAGGCCAAGGCGTTTATCAATTCAATCTGACGGAGCTGAGCTCAATATACACACTCTTCCATTCTGAAAGTTTGCATTCACTAAAAGCGAAAGTGTCTAATCCTCGTCTCATCACTGGGTGTGGGTATTTTGGTGGGGTGCGAGATTGCCACTCACACATGCACTCTCAAGCAGATAGTTGTATGCCAGTACGCACTCATTTCCTCTAACATCTAACAAGTGGCCACAATTGTTGGAAGGCTGTGAGGAAGAGCGTAGGACGAGCTGTGCTCCCAACAGCGGATCCACGAACAGAGGTACTATTCCCTTCGCTTTACAAATCTCCATCGTTTCTTCCTATATCCACCGCGTTAGAGCGTAATTCAATAAAAATATAGGCTACTTGTGTTACTTCAGCAATCAGGGAAACAACAAATTCTTGAGGAAAGTGAAATTGAAGTGTGAAGAAAACGCCGGTGGTGGAGGCGTCGAGGGCGAGGGAAGAGGCAGCCTAGCCTAAAAGCTTAAGTGAAGTCGGACCAAGCCACCAAGCGTGTTCGAGTAAGAGAATGTCGAAGACCAACGGTTTGAAGAACGGCAAAGATGCATATGGCGACACTGTCACCATCACCTCTAGTCACTCCAGTGACAGCACTGAGACTCACACCGTTCACAGATTCGAAGACCTTTTGAAAATTTGTGGAGAGGCGGGACGGTGGCAGCTGAAGGCGAGCAAATATAAATGCTTTTATACTGTACATACGTGCAAGTTCGTTTACACGTGCTCTCACCGTCAGTGATGTTTACAGACAATTTTTGGAACTCCAATACTGGAAGCTTGTCGTGAATTCGGCAATTTGTGAGTAGTGGGCTCGTGCAGTTAAAAGCGTTAAATTAGAGCTTTCCATTTTTAAGATACCAAAGTGGCTGCTGTATTAAAATATTGATTTTCCAACTGTGCTCAATCATTTGAACGTGACCGCTGTTTCCTTATTTTTGGTTTCTGGGCTCTTGTTCAAAATTCAGACAATGAACTTAGTTACGTGCTTTGAAGTCACCGCACAAGTTTCCAGCTTACAAGTTTTTATGAAACGGTTGGATGCATGTGTGTGCGTCTATTAGTATGTGGGTGTACGCGGGTAAAATTATTAATTAAGACTGTCCTATATGAATACTGGAATACAAGAACCGCTAATGGAACGTAATTTTCCTTGCATGTAGGTATTTATTCTGGCCTCATACTGTGGGATGATCACAGCGTTCCACAATCTAGCGTATGCATTCATTGGAGCCCAGCCAACGCATTGGTGCAGACTGCCTGAGTATCCTGGCTATTCAGTGGAAGAACTGAAAAATCTGACGATTCCACGGTAAAGTGATGTGTTGAAATATATTGCCAAATTGAAATGATCCACGGCCTTCTAACATGCCCGTGCTTACCTGAATCTCCGTATCTCGGTGTTTCAGTGACTCTGACTCGTTCTCCAGCTGCAAAAGATACGCTGTCAATGGTGACTGGAATTCTGGTAATTTTACCCCAGAGGATGTGGACCAGGAACGGCAGGTTTCCTGCTCTGCGTGGGACTACGACGCATCAGAATTTAGATCCACCATCGCTACCGAGGTAATACGGACTACTGGGCTTAATTCGAAAGTTTCTTCGGACTTTGTCATAATTTGCCGCAGTTATACCTTCGAGACATGAATGATGGAGGCAGTGAAGGCGTATGGAACTTGCCGCCAGTTTATTACAAGGAAATGAGAATTCAAGCATTCATAGAGTAATACTTTATGACCATGGTAAAAAAACTCCTCTGTCGATATTTGGATTAGGGAAAATTTGAAGCGTTTTGTCCGGTTAATACAAGAATATAAGCTTAAATTTCTTGTGGGATGTAATAAGATGGTTTAAAAACGTATAAGATAGCAGTTTTTCATCGGTTTAGAGAAGGGAAAATTTTGAAAAACCCCAACGGAAACTTCCAGCAAGAAAATTGCAAATATAAATATTTGACCACTCAAGCGCGGAAATACGGTTTCTGAACATATAAGATCATTCATAAGTCGATCGTCAATAAGCTTCCGGAGTAGTTTTTACTCCGGTTTAAATTTCCCTTAGTCGGAGTTGGTGAAATTTTAAAGTTGAATATTTTTTAAACTAGGCGTTAGTTGGGCGAAAGTTCTTAGGGTTAGCTTATGCTAGGTGAGGGTCATATGCCCTATAAATCCCGAGCCGATCCGTTGTGGGCACCTGGCTGAGCCTTCTATTAAGGGTATATTGGATCCAAAATGTATTTATCTTGAGTAGCCTGACCTAAAGCATTAATTTTAAAACTATGTAGGGAATCATGGTGGGGTGTGTATTTTGCGAACCGGAATGTCGGAACAGTCCCCAAGAAGATGAAACTGTGAGGGACGTCTAGAAAATGATAGTCGGGTATAGCATTATTGACTGCAGTTCCTGTTCGTCTTGTCGCGTAATTCGGGAATTTAATGATGCTTTAACCGTTATAAAAATGTCACGTTGACACTGGACCAACACATAATTAGTTTTTTTGTATTTATATCCGCAGTTTAACCTCGTGTGTGAGAAGACCTACACAGCCTCTTTGGTTCAAGCAATGTATATGTTTGGAATCCTATGCGGATCGCCGTTGTTTGGGGCACTGTCGGACAAGGTGGGGCGAAGATGGACTCTTTTAGTTGCAACCTTAATTTTCGTCGCAAGTGCTCCATTAGTTGGGGCTGCTCCCAGCTACTCTTTCATGATGCTCGGTCGCTTCGTTATTGGTTTTTCATCACCCGGAATTTATGCTACTTCGTTTGTCCTCGGTGCTTATTCTTTGATTTCAGTTACTAATGTCTATGAAAGTTTAGATCTGGTACGAAAAAGTAATACTTCTCTGGTATTCGCAGTGGTCGAAAATATAGGACTTGACTGGCGGGGATTGGCTGGAAATTTGTTTTGTCTACCATTTGCGATGGGTTATATGCTACTACCGGCCTTCGCTTACTTTCTCCGAGACTGGCGTGAGCTCCAGTATGCTCTGTCCGTACCAGCTACCATTCTCCTGTTAACGTGGTGGTTCCTCCCGGAAAGCCCTCGTTGGTTGCTACGCAAAGGAAGAATAGACGAAGCGGAAATGATTCTTCGTGGAATGGCAAAAATGAACAAACGCGAGGGGGTACTGCCGAGCAATTTCCGAGAATTAGCGGCTCGCGTGGCGGATTTGGTACGTTCAGTACTTGACTTTGAGCTAAAACAGATGACTGGAAGTTTTGAAGCAGTGCCTTTTTTCTTTAAATCATGGCAGGAGAGGGAAGAAACAAAGAAGGATGGCTGGGTCCAAGGAGTTAAGGGAGTCTTGGCTGGTTATGTGGATCTCATTCGGTCTCCACGGATGCGAATCAGAACTTTGACCATTTACTTCTGTTGGATGTCTATATCAATGATCTATTATGGTATTGCGTTAAACTCTCCTAATCTATCAGCCGACAAATACATGTGAGTAGTCAGGACTTTGAGCTACCGGTATGATGGACGAAGATACAGAAACGATTTATTTCTTTAGATACACGCTTATCGGGGGCGTACTGGAGATTCCCTCTTATTTCATGGTGCCACCTCTGATTCGTTTCTTGGGTCGACGGCCAGTATTCTCCGGTCTTATACTTATAACTGGAGCCTCCTTGCTTTTGTCTTTGGCATTTTCTGAAGGTATTTTCCAACTGTGGTTTCCTTCCAGATACTGATCTCTTAAGTTCTGTAAATCACAATTTACAGGTTCGGTAATGGTGGTGACGCTTGCGTTATTTGGTAAACTTTTGATTGGAGGTGCGTACGCGCTTGTTTACCTCTACGCAACCGAAGTCTTTCCTACCCTTCTGAGAACCTACGGATTAGGTACTGCTTCCATGGTCGGTCGAGTGGGTTCCGTCACAGCTCCCTTCATAGTGGATCTTGTGGTACAGATGCTAATAATGTACGCCACTACAACTTCTAAAATCAATTAGTGAATTTTGGCTTGGTTTATTTTTTGCAGGGGAAGGAAAATAAAGTGTATCCGACCATTGTATTTGGCTCAGTTGCGATTGCTGCCGGGACTATATCTCTTCTTTTGCCAGAGACTCTCAAGAAGCGGTTACCAGAGACGATTGCAGATGTAGAGGGGAAAAATTAGTACATAATGTTAGATAGAGTTACGTCCATGATGGAGTGAGGGAAGGGGAACGATTAGCTCAATGCAATCGATTTTATTATTGAAATGACTTGTCATAGCTCCAATTATTTAAACGTTGTTTTAGCTCAATTATTGCCCTATTTCTTCGACGACTACTGAACCAAACAATTTCGAACATGTATTATTACATCAGAGAGCGAGCGTGTATCGTTCCTTTATTTATGTATTTAACAGCTATTGTTCATCTGTGTTCCGATGGTTGTCTATGTAGGCTATTGTGGCTACTGTAGGAGAGCTCGACTGCCTTTCATCCTGATTTCTGATACAAGTCAAAGCGACACTTGTCATATTATTGCTAGCGTATATTTCGCTTATTACAGCAAACGTAAATTTAATGGCATTTAAATTGACTGGAAAACAAAGTTGAATTATCGCCAGCATTTGAGCAAAAGTCACGAATTAGTAAGAAAATGATTTCTGTGTAGTTGTCGAAGGGGGAGTTTGAATTGCAAAAAGCTGCGAAAAATCAATTTGTATTATCGTAGTTTATGCATCAACAATTGGTAAAGTGCTGATGCTGAGCAAGTGGTTAAATTCACAACACGTGAGGCTCCGATTGCTATAGGTGTTTATAGTTGAGAAGAAAGCATTGGATACTTTGAATTTGTACAAGAAGAGGGTAACGTGTCCAACTTATTTCGGATAAACAAAATGATGCAAAATATTTATTTCGCAAAAGCTTGTTTAGAAGTACCTGATGTATGCAAGCAAGACAATAACTACATTATGAAACCATTCGTTTCTAATAAATGAACCATGAATGTTCTCTTTGCGTACATATTTTGTATCTTATCTTTATCTTGGACACTTCATAACTTTACTACATACACTTTACAGTAACCCGCTCCAAGCTGACATCGAATACTACGTAAACAACTGATCTCGGTGTTGGAGATATACGTCTTTGTTTATGAAATGACTTATGACTTACCATTTATATACACAGTAGCCTTTAATCTGCAGACTCAGCAGTAATACCTTACGCAAGGAAAAGTGCATCAACTGCTTCAGGAAAAGTTTCTCAAGTAGCATCGTACAAATAAAACGCATTGTGGGGGATGATCGCTCACATCAGTGGCGCCGGCAACAATTTTTTTCAGGGGGAAGGGGTCAAAATCTAAAAATTTTTGTGGCCCAAAACCCAAAAAATACTGTTGCAAAAAAGTTGACGTTAGAAGGGCACATCCCCTTAACTTCACACGTTAAATCGTTAATTCACCCCTTGCGGAAAAGCTAAAAATACCAGCGTCAACTGCTAGAAATTTTTTGCAATTTTTATGAGGGTCACCACTCACCAGGATTTTATTACAACTTGAGGGTGTAAAGCACACTGGCCTCAGGTGATTGAAGCTAGTGTTGTAATTTAGTTTAATTTAAGTAATTTAGTGTTTAATCTCCTAACTGAGTTAGCTGCATTAACAATAGCAAATCGGAAGACGGTATTTTGATGTTGTGATCACGCTTCATTTTGTTGTTGTCATTGGTATTGTACGGTCATTCGTACTGGCACTGGAAGAGCTCTCTGAGCTGCGGAAAGCAAGTCAGACGTCAGACCAGTTCTGATTGGTTGCTTAAAATACTCAGCGTGAAATGTACTTCAGTGTAACAAAATTTGGAGATATCATTAAAGTAATCTGTATAGAGTAACTTCACGAGGTTTCGACCAAAATGGGATTTATAGTCTCGATTTTTTAAAAAGTGGTGACCAAACGATTCCTCTCAACGAGTACTTTCCAACTGTACCACTGGTACCAGCCTGTGATCAAAGTACCCAATAAAGAAGTTTTCTGTTGCTTTACGTCATTTAAAGAAAAATAGTAGCTTTAGTTTGTAATGTTTCGCTGTTAGGCTCAAAATTGTGATGGAGTTATATCACAGGAATACCTAAATTCAGCGACTTCAAATGGGGAATTTCGAATTTCTCCGGAATTACTCATCCGATTTTGATGAGTTTTGTTATGTTTGAAAGACAATTAAATTTTCTAGGATTCTTTTTTGTGTTTTTTGAAAATCCATCCAACTTGCGAAGTTATGAAAATTTAAAAATGTTGAAATAACATTTAGAGTGGAATTTTTTGGAAATTCGAAATAGTAAAAATACCCTTTTTAGGAAATATAATTATTATCTTTCAAACAAAAAGAAGTTTTTGAAAATCGGTAAAACAATTGACTGAGAAAGAAATTCCCCCCTAAATGACATATTTCTCCATATATCTCTGGTACCAGTGATCACAGACCTGGTATTAGTGGTATAGTTGGAAAGTACTCGTTGAGAGGAATCGTTTGGTCACCACTTTTTAAAAATTCGAGACTATAAATCCCGTTTTGGTCGAAATCTCGTGAAGTTACTCAGTTTAGCAGTAATGCTACCACACATAACAACACCACAACGATGTAGAGCAGTTATTCGATTTTATCACTTCATTTGTTTTTGCCAATGAACAGTCCTTCCTAATTCTATTTCTTCGACAATTGCGTAATTCGCCACGGTAGCCCACAAAAACTTGCTTTTAGTCAAGATTTCCACCAAATAAAATCCAGTGCAACAGCATACGTTGATAATGCTTGATTTTGGAAGTACTTACAAGGGACACTTCCCACATGCCAATGGCGCACAGCGCCGACACCGTATGGAGCGCAGAGCTTATCCACAAATATTACCTCTTGCAAAGTAGTAGGTGCGGAAACTCAGGTTTGACCCAACGACAGAGTCACAAAGTTTTGGGGTCAAACTATGCAAAGGTGTAAAAACTATACGTGCAAAC
>WJFA01003219.1:0-13488 GCA_009870155.1 Pseudobourletiella spinata | reverse complement strand
ACACAAGGCGGATCGACTCGGGCTTATACACGATGTGATACCCACTTCTTATAATGAAATAGCCCAAAATCGGTTCCCCCAACTAACGCCTAGTTTTCAAAATATTCAAATTTGGTTTTTTACCAAATTTATTCCTGGGAAATTGAAGATGGACTTTTCCATAAGGATTTTAATTAGGGATGCACAATACTGATGCGGAGCATCGTATCACGTCATCGGATGCGATCCGTAGATGCGGATGCGATACTTTGGGAGCGTATCGCATTCGCATCATCCTCATGATGCGATACTAGGGTTGAGTATCGCATCTGTCGCCGGATGCGGTATCAGCACCGGATCGCATCACGTATCAGATGGACTAAATTAAATATTACACCCGGGCAATTGTACCAAAGTTCGATCCACATTTTATGAATATATTTTCGTAACATTTCTAATATTTACGAAATAATAGCACTATACGTAGATTGGTACACCAACCGTAAGCTTGAATTCAATTGCATGGTGTGAACATAATCCAAAGGACATTAATTCGTAGTCCCTCTCTCTAAGCAAAAATATCCAATCAGAAATACATCATATCCCGTCAAAAACTTACAACAAAGAGATATGAGGAGATTAAATGCGACAACTAGGGCAATAACACCGAAGCTCGATCCGCACAAATATTTAATGTTCTCTAATTATTTCTAGGAGGGAGAGGTGTTGTACAGGAAGCAAATTGTTGGCTGTTTCAGCAAACGTATTCTGAAGTAATATACCCTCTGTGATGTTTTCCTCCGAAAACGTGTTTATAAATTGGAGTTTATTGCATCATTTTCCCTTCTCCGCTGAGCAGAACTGAAACAAAACTTGCGGGAACTTTCAAACAGAATATCTGCGTGGATTCATGTGATGCGAGATGCTTCGCATCGCAAGATCGCATCCGCATCCAAAATGATGCGATGCGAGCATAGCGTATCGCATCACATAGGCACCATCTTGATGCGAATAATGATCGCATCGCATCAGTATCAGTATCAGCATCACGTCTGATACGGATACCGCATCGCATTTGTGCATCCCTAATGTTAATGCGCCCACGGTGCTTTTCAAAATATGCACTTCAAACCAGCACAAAATTGTTAAAGATTCTACTTTTCCGTTGATTCATGATAAATTATGTAGCCACATCATGATTACGCGCTGAATTTTCCACAAATAATCAATATAATTTTACACAAATAATCTATTCTCAAAAAAAGTATTTGCCTAATACTGTAAACATCTCTTCAAATCCTTATGTGGAATTCCTTGTTCAATTTTCCAGAAATGATTTCGTGGAAAATTCAAATTTGAATATTTTGTAGACTACAGGCGTTAGTTGGGCGAACGGATTTAGGGTTTGCATATTCTGGTGGGTCACATATCCTACAGAAGCTCCGAGTCCACTCGTCTTGTACACTAGAGCTGTTCACATATAACGTCATCACTTTGTGGCCAAAGTTTGATGCCCCTCCCCGTCCCTCTCAAGTTCGTCATCATTTGGAGTCACTTTCCACTCCCTTTCCCGTCTTGGTATGCCACCAAAATTTGCTCGCAGAATTTCAAAATTTCCGCAGGTCTCAAGGAAATTTTGTAAAGCATTGGTACCACAACGTCATTTTTCTCCGTTCCCCCCGCGTCTCCCATCGTAGTTGTCCGTCGCATCTTTCTTTGACCCCCTCCCCTCCTCTAAATGATGACGTAATATGTGAACAGGCCCTTATGTACGATACATAGTACATATAGGGATCCCCTCTGGCCCATAAGCATAGCTGTTTCCCAGCATAGCATAACTGTAAGCAGCGGATGGGAACGGGAGAGAGAGAGACTGAAACAGTCAGAAAGGAGAGAAAAGGGCTAGGGAAAAACCTCTCTTCTTTCTTGCTGCCAGCTCCTTCACCTTTTTCTTTATTCCTTTTATGGCTCACTTCACAGATCTCACAGTCAGTGTCTACTGCAAACCCCACGACTCTTCCTGGGGCACTTAACAGGGCAACTGCAACACCGAAGTCGTATACATCTCAAGAATCGAAAAGCAGGCGTGAATTCTCAGGTGAACTCCAATATGCGGGGTTAACCACTCGGCGGAGACTTGGAGGTCACCGTAAATCACCTGCCGTGTGTCAGTGTCAGATGACAAAATATAGATTTTCCAAGTGCAGCAGTGAAGGTTTCAACATGATGCTACCAAATCAGGATCTCGTTGTACCATCTGCATAACCTGTAAGTTAATCTAGTTTGCTGAATAAACTAAGTCAAGTCAACATATGAGCAACACGCTATATGATTTCCGCCTCATCCCTGCGTCTGATAAGTAGGCTCCCACACTACACCTCTTGATCATTGTCACACAGATAGCCCAGATTTTTTATTTAAGCTCAGTAGTCCTTGAAGTTGCAACTGTTTTATAGAAAAGAAGATCTCCTCATTTTATTAGAACCAGTATTACTTTTTCGTTTCAATCATTGTCAATAGCGTCACTTGTTGAACGCAAAATTTCATTTTTACAGATCTCAGGTTCAGCCATGGAAATGCAGTAGTGTTGAACTCGCTCGGGAACGTCGCGTCAACTTCTGCCTCGAAAATTCGACCCGTCAACTTAACTTTGTCGCCCGAAACTTGTAAGTATTGCAGTTTTGAGATTGACAGATTGTACTACCTTGTGTTAAATGTTATTTTACTGTAACGTGATGACGATGGTGTAGCAGTTTAGTACATTTCATGTTCAGTGGGGTGGAAGTGAAACCTATTGTTTAGCTAGTACAAGTTTTGCTAATTCTTGTACGTAGTATATGTACTTACTTCGAATGGCTTTCAATTTTCTTCAGAAATTGTTAGCAGGAAGTGTGCTTAGTGATTCAAATCCTTTTTGTTCCGCTCACAAACTTCCGTTCCATTATTGTATGGCTTATTTGATAAAATGTTACTCAAAAGTTGTTTATTTTTGTCCTCAGTTACTCGTGGCACAATGGGTTTAGGCACTCATGCAGCAGTGACACGGAATTTCCATTTCCACATCTGACTGGGGGCACCACCAAAGTCCTGAAATGAATGATGGCCTACAAACGACAAGCTATACCGCATTAAGAATATTTTCAAAACACGCTCGTCCTCAAGAATCGAATGGGATCTCAATATTATAGCTTAAGAATGAAGTCGAAGAATGTGAAGAGATTCACCCTACCACTACCGCCAAGCGTTATTTCAACAGTTATCATCATTTGCATCTAACCAATTGACGAGCTAATTTCGTGAAACAGCTTGAAGCCTCATTAAATGTTCTCCAACTAGTGTATATAGTGTGGCTGAATATTTCCGAAGATAGAATCCGTTCTAATTCTTCAAATGGCCAACAGTCATCCCTGCGGTAGTCTACTTTTCAATAATAATCTCGCCTCAACCAGTGGAGATAACTGTAACGGAGCAGCCCCTTGCCTTCTCACAACTTCGGATTCGTCCAGTCAACACCAGCAACAGTGCACATTAAATGCAAATAATGGTGAAAACGTCTCGAGTTTAGCACAATTATTCAAACCTCACACCCATTACCACCACCATCAGTCCCAGCCACCCAATAATGGGCTTCAGTTCTCCAATAATACGAACAATTTCCTCACGCACAGTCACCTCAGTAACTCCACACTGAGTCTGAACGACTCTTCGGGGTCCATCAAATGCACAGGGCACGGAAGTTCACTCAATCTGAGTCCTGTGGGATCTCCTCTGCCCGTGGGAATCTGTGCGTCGCCGTGTAGTGGTCACTTGTGTGTTTCTGGAGGAGGATCCAATGCGAATAGTACCTCTCCGGGACAGCCCAGCCCCTTGTCGGCCACTTCCAAGGAGCAGCTGAGACAGCTTTTTGAAGCTTGCAAGGTTGGAGATATTGCCAAAGTCAAGCTCCTTGCCAGCGCCAGGAACGTTAATGCGCGGGACACGTGCATCGGGAACTCCCTTAGGAAATCGACGTGCCTTCACTTTGCCAGTGGTTAGTACCCCAATTTATAGGATGACGCTTGCTCGTTTGCAGTCACAAATACTATATGAAAATTACACATATCCAGCCGCAAATATTTTATTATATATTAATAATCAATTCCCGTTTGATGCTGCAGGTTACGGCCGGAAGGATGTAGTGGAGCACCTGCTGTTTCTAGGAGCAAATATTAATGCGAGGGACGAAGGAGGGCTTACGTGTCTTCATAATGCGGCCTCCTTTGGTCATTCGGAAGTCGTCCGCTTGCTTCTAGCCAAAGGAGCTGACGTGAACGCACGTGACAATTGGAAGGTAACTTGGCAGATCTTTCCCATCAACTCATTTCACTTGTACACCAAGAAAACTCTCAGCTTCCAAATTTGGCCAGATATCATCAATCAAGAAGATTTGAGTATCATTTATTATATCTTTCGTGACCTTTCCAAAGGACAATGTGTGCAGTTTTTCGTTCCGTCGTGTTCACATCCACCGGCCGATAGTGAAATCAAAGTATTTAGTAACATGTCGCTTATGGAATAAACAAGTTTTTTTTTTGTTTTTGCAGTACACTCCACTCATTGAAGCTTCGAGTAAGGGCAAGATCGACGTCTGCATTGGTGAGCGTGCATAACTCTGAATTTTCTATTAAGTTTTTGAAGTTCTTAATATGGGATCGTCCACATGTTTTTTTTGTCAACTTTATGACATTTTTCATTCACTATTTGCCTTTTTCTGGTGCAGCTCTTCTCCAAAACGGAGCAGATCCAACCATCCGTAACTCTGATGGTAAAACGGCGTTGGATTTAGCGGATCCCACGAGTACGGCAGCAATATTCACGGGCGAATATATGAAGCATCAGTTGTTAGAAGCTGCACGTTCTGGCAATGAAGAAAGGTATGTTTTGGAAATCTAGTGGCTTTGACTTTCGCAATGTAAACATGACTGTTTTTGAACCCACTTTATTGATTGTTTTGGTGCAGGCTCGTTTCAATTTTGACACCGTTCAATGTGAATTGTCACGCACAGGACGGCCGTAAAAGTGAGATATACTTAAAGACCTTATGACTTGGATTGAGTGGGTTGAATTAAGGTTGCAATTTTGTTGGCATATTACTGATTGGCCTTTTCTTTGCAACTTGTATAGGTACGCCATTGCACCTTGCAGCCGGTTATAATCGCTACAAGATTGTGCAAATTTTACTGCAGAACGGAGCTGATGTTCATGCGAAGGACAAAGGCGGTCTCATCCCCCTCCACAATTCTGCATCCTACGGACACTTCGAAGGTGACGCCGTTATTATTAATTTATTCCTAAACATTATTTTTTAAGGAAAAATACGAGCTTACGAGCTTACAGTTAGACAAGCTACAACAGCAAAGTACTGAATGCGGTGATATCGATTGCTTTCAGTTTGCGAAATCCTAATTGCGAACGGCGCATGTGTTAACACTCAAGATCTGTGGGGCTTTACACCATTGATGGAGGCGGCATCCAAGTCCCGTGTGGAAGTTTGCAGTCTCCTCTTGTGCCACGGAGCTGACCCTTCCGCCCTGAACTGCCATTCGAAGTCAGCAATGGATCTGGCGGGTTCGCGGGAGCTGCAGGACAGGTTGGCGTATGAGTACAGAGGTCATGCCCTCCTCCATGCCTGCAGAACCGGGGACATTGTCCGTGTGAAGAAGCACCCGGATCAGCTCATCCAGCAATTCCAGCACCCATTTACCCAGGAAAATGCCTTGCACGTTGCACTGCTGCACTGGCCACCGCAGCAGATGCGGAAATGTGTTGAGACACTCCTCAAGAAGGGCGTTGGAGTCAGTGATAAAACCAAAGAGGGGGTCACGCCCCTTCATATTGTTTGTGATCGACCTGAAATGTTTGATATTATTGATATACTCATCAAGAACGGCGCTAGCATTAATGCTACGGATAACAACGGGGATACTCGTAAGTGCTTGCTCCGTATTTTCAGTCGTTCAAATGTGTTTCACACGTTATTTTGCGTATTATTTCACAATGCTCTGCTTGATTCAATGTTGTTGTAGCTCTGCACCGGTGTGCACGGTCGGACAACATCAACGGCTGTAGAATCCTTGTTTCCTATCAAGCAGATGTGAATATTGTCAATCTTCAAGGTTGTACACCTGCCCACCTCGCATCCAGTGCTATCAACGCTATACTTCAAGGTAAATGCCGGGTCTCAGTTTCAAACTGGTGGGGGCTGCCTGGACTCACCTGTAGAACTTATTGTGGGATTCAGTATTGCCCCAAAGTTATCTACAACAATTTTGATGTTTGATCACAACAGTGGTTGTGATTCCAGTTTTAAATTTTGTTCATCTGCGTTCTTTAGAACCGCCGGTCGTGGATTTGGAATACCAGCTTCTGGAAGCCTCCCGCTCCGGGGATGTAGACACGGTTGTGAAAATATTGAACCAGCGACCGGACATTGTGAATTGCCGGGATCGAGCCGGGAGACTGAGTACTCCGTTACACTTTGCAAGCGGCTACAACCGCGTGACTGTCGTTGATTACCTTTTGCAGCACAATGCTGATGTTCATGCTAAAGACAAAGGTGGTCTCAGTAAGTATTGTTTCGTAAATCCTCGTATATTTTTGCTGTCCGTCGAATTTATGCTCAATAATTAACTTTAATTTGTATCCATACAGTTGCGCTTCACAATGCGTGCAGCTATGGCCACTTCGAAGTGGTAAGTCCATTTGATACTTTGAATTTTTCATTCAAGAATTATTTAGGAAGTCAAGTTTTGACGTGAAATGAATGAAAGACTTTTAAAATTTTATTTGTGAGTTACGACTTGCTCATAATGATTCCCATTATAAATTTCAGACCGAACTCCTGGTGTCGCATGGAGCTGATGTGAATGCAGCTGATCTTTGGAAGGTACAGGGTTTTACAGAGGCTAAAACGCTTCAGGGATTTTACAGCTTGAACTGCAATGTTGATTCCATTTCAGTATCGTCCCCTGCATGAAGCCTGTGCGAAGAACAAGTACGACATTGTCAAATACTTGCTTAAACACGGAGCGGACCCTACGAAAAAGAATAGGGACGGGATGTTGCCCATTGATCTGTGCAAGGATGAGGATATAGCTGACCTTCTCCTTGGGAACTCGGCGCTGCTGGAAGCTGCTAAAAAGGGGCAGTTGGATAAAGTCAAGAAACTTTTGACACCTGAAAACGTCAATTGTAGAGACACTCAAGGAAGGTAAAAAAAAGTTGATTATACGAGATTTTGCACTTTTGATTTTTCCAGTGTAGCATAACATTAGTTTTTTTTAATTGAACCTTAATTCATCTTAATTTATTTGAACTTTAATTTATCGCTAAATTGAAATACTTTCAGATTTTCAAGTCTCCTCCACCTCGCCAGTGGTTACAATAACATTGAAGTTGCGGAGTATCTTTTGGAAAAGGGTGCTGATGTAAATGCTCGGGACAAAGGCGGTCTCATACCCCTGCACAATGCGGCAAGCTACGGGCATTTGGACATTGCTGCCCTTCTCATAAAGTACAATGCCATGGTGAATGCCACTGACAAGTGGGGGTTTACACCCCTGCACGAATCAGCCCAGAAGGGGCGGACTCATTTGTGTGCGCTCTTGTTGGCACATGGTAAGCTGGAAACGTTGAAATTTATAGAGTTCTAAATGCTAAAGTTTTGCACTGTACATTTTACTGACTCAACTTTGCTTTTTTTCATTTTTTATTCAAGGTGCTGATCCGTTTGTGAAAAATCAAGAAGGTCATACCCCTTTCGATCTCGCAGTTGCGGAGGACGTCCGCTCCCTCTTACAAGACTCAATGACCACGCCCCAGTCGCTCCCCGTATCCATGGCGACGAAGAGTTCGAGTAAATCCGTAACGAATTTCGCCATCCTCCACGTCCCGGCCCAGATGAGCACGACGAGTCTGACAAGTTCAGGGGGATCGGGCCAGCCATGCGGTGCAGCTTCGATCCAAGCAATCGCCAATGAAACTGTGATAATGCCATCCGGCAATCCGTTCCTTATTCCAATCCGCTCCCTCCTGTCTTCCGGTGGGGGAGATGGTAGTGGCGATGGTCAGTCACCCACCACGTCCGCCACTGATGCGGAGAGTGATCGAGAGAAAATGAAGGCTGTTTCCAACTTCTTGGCAAGTTTGAATTTGGACCACCTCAAGGATGTGTTTGAGCGGGAGCAAATCAGTCTGGACATATTAGCTGAAATGACGCATGACGACTTGAAGGGGATCGGCGTGGTTGCCTACGGACACCGACATCTCCTGCTGAAAGGAATTGACAAAATCCGCTCGAGTATGGGCGGTGGGACGATGCTAATCGACTTGACTCGGGACGATCGGGAGTTCCTGGCTGTGGAGGATGAGATGCAGGCAACGATCCGGAGTCACAAGGACAATGGGCACGCCGGTGGCGTATTCTCCAAGTATAGTATTTTGAAGGTACGGAATGATCAAAAATTTGATTTCAAAAAGTATTAAAAAGTGTTACATGCTGACGGTGTGTGTCTTGGATTTTAGATTCAGAAAGTGCGAAATCCCAAACTGTGGGAGCGCTACATCCACCGAAGAACTGAAGTCGGGGATGAGAACGGGAGGGAAGGACCGAATGAGCGAATGCTGTTCCATGGGAGTCCCTTTATTCCTGCCATTGTTCATAAGGGCTTTGATGAGCGTCACGCTTATATAGGTACACTAATGCTAGAATTGGTATTTAATTTGTTACCCTTTTTGAATTTACTATGAGATCAAGGCATAATGATTATCTTAATAACAGGTGGGATGTTTGGAGCCGGGATCTACTTTGCTGAGCATTCGTCGAAGAGTAATCAGTACGTTTATGGCATTGGAGGGGGGACGGGATGCCCGGTACACAAGGATCGGTCATGCTACCAGTGTCACCGGCAGCTACTACTATGTCGGGTGACTCTAGGCAAATCATTCCTTCAGTTCAGTGCAATGAAGATGGCCCATGCCCCGCCGGGCCATCACTCCGTCGTTGGGAGGCCCTCTGCTGGGGGACTCACCTATCCCGAATTTGTTGTGTATCGCGGAGAGCAGGTAAGCCATGTGTAACTTTTGAATGTATTTACTTGATACTTTGGTCATAATTACTTTTAATTGAAATCGTCGTAATTATTAATATCTGTTTGCAGTAAAATATTAACTTTGCTTGTTTTTTTTCGCAGGCTTATCCGGAATATTTAATTACTTACCAAATTGTGAAACCCGAATCGGCGGACGACCAGCCCCAAGCGAAGACAACGTAAATTTCTGCGAAAAATAAATGAGTAATCGTGCGAACCGTCATGTGATTTTACCTTTCCCCGCTGTCCAATCTCATAATTATCAACGGCCTGCGTGTACAGTATTACGTCTAGTATGTGTGTGTGTGTATGTAACTTCTCGAGAATTGGATGTCAGGAATGAGGAAGGAGGTCCTCCGTCTCTAGCGTGGACTTCTCTTCTCAAATGAGGCTGTCTTTGGAGCCTTTTTAATTTTTCGTTCATCTGCTCATCTCTGAGTTGACGCATTATTTTCAAGTGGATCGAGCAGCGCCAAAACCTGGACCTGTCTCATGGTCTCAAGCATAGTATTGATTTTCCAGTTTTGTACCTCTTATGTATCCAAGCTCGTGACGAATAAAGGCGTGTAATTTGACTTTGCAATTTCAACATTTGTGCCTGCCTTTGACGACGTCGTAATACCGTATCGTCATACTCGATCAGTTTAATGCTTGAAACAATACCATTCACCAATTACTTTAGAAGACTTCGGTCTGCCTTAGGACGTCCTTGAAGATTTTGAAGCGCTCTGCCGCAGGAAAATCCACTCGCCCCTACCTGGCGCGTGAGACCTGTAAGTATGCGTCTAAATGAAACGCCACGGTTTGCTTCATGCGAACTTGCAACCGTCGGGGGATTTTGAAGAATACACTGGGCTTCAATGTTTTCAAAACATTGCTATGAAATAATCTAGCTGATTCTGTCAACATTGAACCCATCTATTCCGCTCTATTGTATATACACAAAACGTCTGCGGATAGTCTGCACACTAATTAGAAGCTCACTGTATTGCTAATATATGACAGGGAATCAGCGCAGACCCTCCGTAGGCTTAATTTTTGGACTTTGCAGGAGCACTCGCCGTCTATCAAACATTAAGACCCCTTACTCTACGTAAAAAAAATAACGCTACGGAGGATCTTCGCCAACTCCTTTCCGTCTTCACAGAATCAGTTGAATTGCCTCACGTCTTCTAGTTTTGGTAAAAAATGAACGTGTTCCAGATAATCACAATGATTGAACTTCAGGTATTTGCTATTGCTACTCAGTTAGAAATTTTTGACGACTGTAACACCAGTAGTGATGAGTGTAACCAAGGGAAGGGGCTTCACTGTGACTCCCGAATTGGCGGGTGTCTGTGCAAAGATCCTTATAAATCATGGGATCCCGAGAAGAAGACTTGCGCAAGTGGTTTCGAGGGGGCCTGCGTGAAGGATTTGGATTGCTTCGGATTGCTCCAATGCGAAAGAATGAAAGGTTGCGTAATGCCCGACCCAGAGGAAGTTGTACCCACGGTTTCTTCGGCCAACGATGCAGACGGACAAGACCATACTCAGAAATCATCAGACTGAAGGATCAAATTTTGAAGAAATTTCATGTCGTTACATCATAGACAGAGCGGAGATTTTAACCTGTAAGACGTTTAGTTTTTAATTTTAACCGGCCACTAATCTCACTATCATCTGCGCAATAGATCACAACGATGATGCGATGATGCAAACATCGTTCGAAGCTTCCAGTTTCAGTTTTCAGACAGATACATTCGGAGCCTTTCGTAGAATATTGCCTAGGAGGAAATCTAGCTTTTTAAAACACGTTTTTTCATTCTAACAAAAGATTATGTTTACAACATTTAAAAAGTGAGCAGATTCGACTTTTGTGTCCGTCTTTATAAACTGTGTGTGTAGTATGCACGATGTCGCTATGCTGTCGCTATCGCTCCCTGAATCATCAGTTATTCGTCTATTATTGCCACATTCGGTGTGCAGTTGAATGAAAAATGAACACTTGTACAAGATCTGAATCTGAGCCGAATCCATGCGAAAGTTACTACTTTCTCGTACTCCACTCCACAAGTTCTCAAAACGCGATAGTGGGACCGCCGATTCCGGTTTCGTATTCTGTTGCGAAAATGTTTTTAAACTCTGAATTGGCGCCGAAAAGTGAGTCAACCGCAAATGCACGACCGCAAAACTCCAGTACACCGCACCGATTGGACACTGAGGATTCAATTGCGGCCTTTGTCCGCTCACTTTTGTCGCCAGCGGGACCAGATGAACCCTGCTCCCACAGAAACAGACTGCAGGGTGAAATTCGGCCAACACCATCCGCGTGTGAAAACATCATGGCGTTCCTTCCATTCGCATCAACGGGCTGTGACGACACTAGGGAGGAATCTGCGAGGGCCAAGCCCATGGATGATCCGGCTGAGCACCAAAGCGAAAACGAGAGTGACAGTGAAAACGAAGATGAGGAGACCGGGAAGGAGCCGATAAGGACCGAGCCAAAAAGTACACCACTGGAAAGACGCCGTGCTGGAATGGTGGATCACGAAGGTGGTTCGGTTCTGTATATGTCTTAACGCTAAATGAAGTGGTAGTAGACATGATTTCGTATTTACCGGCACAGAAGCGCTATTGAGACCCGTCTAAGTAGATCTCTGAAGATTAATATCAACATAGCAGGCAAAAAGTACCTCGTCTTTCATTCAGTGTCTTTGTGACAAAAATTATGGCATTGCCTTCTCCTGTTCGGGAAATGATTTTGCCAACCATTTTTGCGTTAACAAATGCGATGGAATGCGAATGCTTTCAGATAGCATCATTTTATCACCATGCAATACTGCCCGTCAAAATGATCGACTGCCGAAAATACACTGATTCGATTTGCTGATTCAAGTAGATCTTGTCAATATTCCTACTGCGATCTGCCTATCAAACTAAAAGCAAACACGAAAATTTGACAAACTGCTTCTTATCTTACAGTCAGATTTTCAATTGGTTCGCAGATATTGACGCCGAGCGGCTTGAAGATGAAGATGAGGAATCCCCACGGCGCCTTAAGAAACGCAATAATTTCAAGCGGACGAGATACGAAAGATGTGAGCTTGGTCTTCATGATAAAAGCTATGGTGTTTACAGTCATTCTAGACGCCGAGGCTCGCGAAAACGACGTTAGACGAAACTTGTGATTCAGTGATTCTCATCTCCGATGGACCATCGGCGTTCTCTCGGCGCCATGATTTCTCCATTCTATAACTACGTACCGGACACTTTTTGACATTGAATTATCACATCGCCGCTTAATAAAATGGATACATATGTAAACTCGTCTTGCAATCAGCCATAACTCGAATATAGTAAAAATCAGAACCAGGGAGACAGGGAGCATACGTTAAAAACCACTTATAGAGCTTCTGAAACTTACAGAATGGGCTTTTAGTTTGTTGCCTGTACAAGCTCGTGAGCATGCGTTGCGTTCATCACTTCTTCAATCGTAGTAACATTGAAATTTCATTAAAAGCATTCAAAAATGATAGCATCCTAAACACAACTATGAGACTTAAAAAACATTTTGGCAGTATCAAAAACAAAACAATATTCAACATTTAAAAGTTCTGAACATCACAATTTGAACATTTTTCCAATTTTAACTTGTTCCACCGCAGTTTGAAATTAACGAACACAATTCATACACCGCAGAACCCTCATTCGCTGTGTGGCTGATCTGTGAAAACAAATTCATTAAAATGCACTTTTTCTGAGGTTTGCAAAGTTAAGTTAATAAGTTTTGCCGAGTTGCGTATGAAAAGCGTACTGGTCTACAAGTTTCATAACTCGCGGTAAGTGACGTCACAAGCGCATGCTCTCCGAAAGTGACGTCACTCAGCAGCTGGCATAAGTATTATTTTGGTATTTGTATTATACGAATACGAAACAAGAACGCTAACAACATTGTGTTTTCGATAGCGCCTCGTCAGCCTAATTCAAGCCCGGTATTGTACAAATACAAATAATTTCAAAATATTAATAAGGATATGAATGCATTATTGTGGCATTTTCATGCCGTATGGACATGCAACGGAAGACGTTCGCAATGCAAAATTAACTGTACAGAAGTAGTCATTCCTACGAAGTATACTTTAAATAGAGGCCACAATGTAATTTAGCGTATTTGCGCGCACCCTGTTCCTTCGGGAGATGTTCTGTGTCTCGTTTATGGACCAGTTAACCATCCCAATCTCGGGCCATTCGACCTCAAATCGATTTGGAATATGATACATTCCCTCACATACACCTGCAATTGGCTAGATAGTGTTGTGACTATGTAATGATTGTTACTATTATTGGTGTTAGTCAATGAATTAAATTCCACTTCAGAGTAAATAATCTCGTGTCACTG
>WJFA01003218.1:0-13489 GCA_009870155.1 Pseudobourletiella spinata | reverse complement strand
ACCTTGCCTTGCAGGTCCGAGTGATTCATTAGAGTGCTTGGCATTGCTCCATAGCTAATACTCTTTGTTAAGCCGTCACATTAAATGGCAGGTCGAGTTCAGATACTCCGATGGGGGATCCTCCTCGGCTACAACTCAACTGAATACATTCATACGACGATGAAAATGAAGGTTTTACATTTATTTCATTGCGAAACACTGTAACGTTCGGCAAACAAACACACACGCACACAAACACTCAACAATACCAAATCTTGCGATGTGAGATTCCGCTAAATCCTTCTTTCATCTAATTAAAACATTAAAAAAAATTAGCAACAATAATCACGTGACAAAATCAAAAATCACAGTTGTGATAGAACAAAAAACATTTCAGCGATCAGTATTTACTTTAAATAATGACAGCCCTTTAAATAATTAACTTTAAATAATTTTAGTTGCGTTGAATTGGAATTGGGGCTAATCCGCATGATTCAACATAAGTAGGCCAACTACATTACGAAGAACGTAGTCGACGAATACGGGGGTGGCCACGCGCTCAAAAGTGTGAAAGTGTCCAACCTGGATCCCCAAGTGGGGCACTGACAGGGCTTGCTGTCTCATCTGCCGCTTGAACGGCATTGTGAGCCGACTGGTTTCAGTCCATAGTAGCATGGACTTTGTGGTCAATCTGACCAGTTTCGGTATCTCAAACGCCCTCTCGTACATTATTGAGTAAAGCAAGGAGAGGACAATGAATATGATGTAGTACAGTGTCCCAAAAACAGGGTCAGCAGAGAAGTAGGCGATCATAAAGTATCCGTTCAGGGTACACATCGTGATGCAAAATAGCTTGAATGAGAAATGATATGTATCGGTTGATATTGTTGAACCAGCTGATGGTGATTTGGATCAGTCGGAGCTTTCTGTAATTGGTCACCGCTCCCTCCGTGCATCGCTCACTATGAAATGATAAAAACATAACAGTGCGTCAAATTTTAAAACTCTTGAAGGATAAATTCATATTAATAGAATAAACACCCAACTATTGCAGACTGCAATAAGTTGCAAGGTGGTAAACAGCTGTTTGCAACATAACTAGTTGCTGCAAAAACTTGAGGTGGAATATATACACAATCACTCACCTCAAGAACAGTTTTCGCAGGATGAGGAGATCCCCACTTATTTTCTCGAAGAAGAGCACATGAGTATTTAAGACGAAGCCCCCAACCGATGCCATGAAAGAAAGGAACAACATCTCGTTGGGGAAGAGTGCCCAGAACCATAATGGGGTCTGGTATTCCGGGGCTAGTGATGTGTACAAGAGGAATCCCATTGTTCGGTCATAGGTAAAGGTAAGTAAGAGGAAAATGGCTGCCCCTGTTATTATCCATGGCATGCTGATGGCTAGCAATTCCTGCCGTGTCCTACCGGTCCTCACAATGGGTAAGCTTTCAACTAGTGCTCCTATCATGTTATAACCATTAGCTTCAATTCCCTTGTTGAGCTCGTCAAAATGTGCAGGTTAATTAATAACTCACCCGAACTTTCAAATATTTCGTTGAATACAGCTATAAACTCCTGTGGCCATATGAGGAAGCAGGATGCATACCACCCGCAGACCATGATGGATGCTAGAGCAACGTCCATATGGAATACCAGGTGGTGCCGCACGATTGGCTCGCTAGACAGTATAGTTTTCACGAGGTTCCAATTCACTAAAGCTGCACGTAGTATGATCAACGCGAAGATGACGCGGGCAATACATATTCTCCATGGAGATCGACGAAACCTTAGTGAGCCCTTCTCCACGTTCACCTCAAGCGGGAGAATGTTGAAGGCACTGACGACGCTGAGGACTAGGAAATTGTAACGGAAGTCCCTTCTAGTTATCATTCCAATGTGAGAAGCATAGTAGGCTCTCCGGTTTCAATCAAAATGGGTCTTACTCCGAAAACCTCCGTTGTGGCTTCGCTGTAGTAGCTCCTGCACTGGCTTGCTCTATCACATTGCTATGCCCGAATGTCCTGCTATCTTTAATCAGACGAAGTTTGTATCTGAGAAAAACAGTTTTGACCCGACTCCCCCACGCTTCAATTACTGAGGGTATCCAGCGTTATATCCAGGCATTTAGTGTTGTTGTTTACTACCCTCACCAAACCTTTGTCAACATGATTGCATTAAGAGAGACCTCCAAAGTAAGGCAACGGAGTTGTCAGTGGTTGTGTTGAGTAGGTTTGTTTGGGAACAGACCTAATGACAAATAGGCATCTAGATTATGAATCACAAACAGTCCTCCGCATTTGTCGTGTGCAAGCGAGATTAAGTAATAACGCAGGCCTGTAAATGTATTTACCAGTGGAAGGATTGTGAAGCAACGAAATATAGATTGACGAATACACTGGTTTCCGTTGGCAGAAAACTGCCACCCTCAACATGATGAAGGTTCGGTGGAGGCGGTTGCGAAAACAGAAATTAAATGTGCGCCCCGTATGAAAAAATCTTTACCCATTCGTTAATGTTTGGGACGATAATGCCGGGATTGTACCGTAATTTCGTGGTCGTCCCATAATATACCCGTCCAGTTGTTTTTACTCCGTGTAGTGACGTGGAAAAGGCGTAGGTTTGTAATCGTAGGCCTCGCTACTTTGATTCCGCACGCCTTCCCGCAGAGAAGGAATCAAAACCGAATGAATCCCTTGAGATTTGTCTGGACCAACATGGGTACAGTAGAGCCTCGTTTATCCGGTCCCCTTAAATACGGTCACTCTTTAATGCGGTCATAAGTTAGTCATTGTGGCCTAAATGCATGTTCAGCTGTTCCCTTAATAAAGTCAAAATTTTCCGGGCCGACGAGGTTCTACCGTATTTATGTGCGCACACTCGAGATTATCACCTGCGAGAAGCGTGAGTTACTTGTTACACAACGTATCCGATACGAGTATTACTGGCCACAGCTACCAAGGCCAAGACTCAAAGGCAGTTTGGACAATACCTATTTCTTATGAGGATTTCTCATATTAGCTTAGAAGTTTTTCTCATAATATGACGTCAGTTCCTCATTAAGAAAAGCAGTGGCTCAAATAGTGCTTTGAGAAACATTTAAGATGACCTCCTATCTCTACCTTACCCAACGGCAATGGCAGTGCTATTGGAAGCGCCGCTTGAATAAAAACGGAAAATTCTTCTTCAGAAACCTGTTGTTACCACCTAGTCAACTAAAGTCGTGCATGTGCCCATCGAAAACACTAGCACCAGCTGGCAGGATTTTTTTTGAGAACATTTTTATGTAAATTCTCAATTAAACCCTACACCTTGAGGACTTGATGCCGGAGGTCTTAAAAAACAAATTCATCAAATTTTAGGAGTTAGATTTTTGTTTCTTCAAACTTGTTTCTCCACATTCACAACCTTAACGCGGGGAGAGCCGTTGAAGTGTTGAAAAAAATACTGACCATAATAATTCACCAGGTGAGAGGTAGTTGCGGTGAGCGTAAACATTTTCGCTTGAGAAGCTTCGGCTTCGGAACGGAAGTGGTGGGATTCTATTAATTTATTTTATAATTATACACAATAGTTTATATACACATTTATTTGAGTACAGTGATTTGTAGGCAGTGATGCGCAATCCAGCAAAATTTTCATTGTTGGATTGTTCAAAATTGGATTACGGATTATATTCTGCATAAACCTGGATTTGAATTACGGATTACATCATCCTCAAATCGGGAATTGGATTAAGGATTGTAGATTGCTAATCCGGTTTAAGGATTATGGAATATTTAAATTTCTCCCCCACAAGACCTCAAACAAGTACTTTATTCTTATCAACAGTAACACTAATCTTCGAATTGGAAATTGCATTCTCGAGTTGAATTTAAGGAAGGTCATAATCTCAAATATGTCATGGGACATGCGATTACGGCGAGATGTGAAAATCTGTCCAGCTGTGCTAAAAACGCGCTCTACCGGTGCGGACGAGGGAGAAGACGTGTCCTAGCGAATAAACCTGGGACGAATAGTTCCATGTTAATTCGCCACAATAGCGTACTGGTGAATCATGTTAAGATCAGTAACATTGTCATCGAAATATTTTCAGTAAATTACAGTAGCCTCAATCGTGGATTATGGATTTAGATTACAGCCGAAAAAAATTTATTCAATTACGGATAAAGGATTTATTCCATTTTTTTAAAAAATATGGATTTCCGATTATGTATTACGTAATCAAACAAAGTAATCCTTAATCCGGATTTTACCTGTCACCGTTCGTAGGTCACTAAATAAGTTAAGAACTAAAAATAATTCTTATAAAACGAAATGCATTTGACAGATGAGAACATGGTGGAAAGGTAAGGTAATTTAATCCATGAAGGTTCATTTTGCTACAAAATAAAGGCAAGCTAATAAAATTTGGAAGAAGCAGGCAGGTAATGCATCTCCGCCTACTCGAAATCCAATCGTAATCACACGGCAAAGTGATTAAATCATCTGGTCCTTGTTTGGAAGAGTGCCACAGTGAGTTTTCACAACTGTGTGTAGTAATTGGATAGCGCCATATTATGGAGTAGCAGTGCACCTGACCCGTATTACCTTTCATCTGCTGTAGTTCAACATTTTGGTAGAATAGTTTGTTTTGGAGGTACGTCTTCGAACAATTCAAGGGTTCACTTCATTGCAAGGAATCCAATACCTAACGAGCCAAAGAGGCTGCATCCCAAAAACCTGTACAAACAGTTAAACCAGAACCAGTGTGACGGACAGCGGTTGTGCGCTAGTTGATAGTAAACAACCTGCGGTCACACCTTCGAATTAGCCTTGGAAGTCCAGAATACCATTTACGATATTTTCTCGAAGCTGTCAATCGTGTGACTTTTTAATGAGTACTATAGTAAACATTTCTATTGAGTACTTGCGGACTTTGGTCCAATTCTCTGGCGTAATGGGGACAAATTATATGATACATATTTGAATTATCTGTTGAATCAGCAATAAAACTGTCCCACTTGATGCATCATAAGTAATCCAAGTATATTACGTAAAATGAAGTCAACGAATACGGGAGTCGCAATGCGCTCAAACTTATGAAAATGTCCCACTTGGATCCCAACATTTGGTATTGACCGAATCCGCTGCCTCATCTGTAGTTTGAAACTTTTAGGAGTTCTGAGTAGCATTGACTTCGTAGTCAACCTGACCACATTGGGTATAGCGAAAGCTCTCTCATACATTATGGAATACATTATAGAAAGGTTAAAGAATACAATACAGTACATCGTCCCAAATATTGGGTCAGCCGAGAAATAAACGATCATGAAGTATCCGTTCAGTGTACACAGTGCAATGCAAAAAAACTTGAACGAGAATATGATATATTGGTTGATATTGTTGAACCAATTGACAGTGATTTGGATTCTCCGGAGATTTCCATAGCAGTTTTCAACTTCTTCCGGGTTGCAGTCCCTTTGCAAATGAAATACACATACAGTTATTATACAAGGTGTCAAAAGCTACACTACTGGTAACGAAAAGATCGAAATGAGACGCATATCACAATTTATTTGATTTAACATTTAACCAATTTCGCTATTAATTTACTGAAAGTTGAAGGTACAATGCATATAAAAATGTTCGAATTTGATACTGAATATGACCTATTTGGCGGCGGAACGATGTTACCCACGTGAGAAGCCACTGATCTAACATGTATCAATTGCTGAAAATAGGTTTCGAAAATCTCAAACGTAGTGTGAATGGCATCGTTCCGACGGACACAAAGACAGACGGACGCAACTGACATATTAGTAGGAAAACTACCTAGCGCAGTTAAATTGGTATTAGAATCAGTATCAGTGTGACGTTTTAACCATATTACCCTTCTCGGCTACTTACCTTGCTATTAGTTTCTGCAAGGCAAGCAGGTCTCCAATTATTTTTTCAAAAAACAGCACGTGCGTATTCAGAACGAGACCCCCAGCAGTCCCCAAGAAGGCCAAGAATAAAACTTCTTTTGAGAACAGGACTCGGAACCAAAATGGAGTCTGGTATTCCGAGGGAATGGCTGCATAAAGAAGGAACCCCATCGTCCGGTCGTATGTTAACAAGAGGACCGTGGTTGCCGCAGTAATGAGGCAAGGCATGCTGATAGCTAGCCATTCTTGCCTGGACTTCCCGGAATCCTCAGTGGTTGTGCTTGTTCTCATTTTATCTAAAAACTTCGCTGCGTTTTACGCTTGGTTTAGTAAATAGGTTAGCGTTTTGACCAAACTCACCCGAGGTTGTAAATAACTCGTTGAATATAGTTACAAAGTCTTGAGGCCACATCATGAAAGAGGATGCATACCACCCGCAGATCATGATAGATGCTAGAGCAAGGTCGACATGGAAGACCAGCTGGTGCCGAACAGTTTGCTGTCGGGAAAGCAGGATGGATTTAACAAGGCTCCAATTCACATAAACTCCATGAAGAATGGCCAGTGCGAATATCATCTGAGAAGCAAGTTTCTTCCAAGGATGTTGTTGTAGTTTCAGGGACCCCTTGAGGACATCCACCTCAAGCGGCAAAATATTGAGAGTGCCGACGGCACGGATAATTAGGAAATTGTAACGAAAGTCTTGCCTAGTTATCATTCCCAGGCGTGATCAAATTTCAAATCTGCCCCGAAAGAAATTTGTTATTTTTTTTAGGATCTCAAACGATTCAAGTTCTCCTTGTATTGAACCGTTCAGCTGTTATGGTTCAAAGGAAAGCAGAAAAAAATTAGGGAGAACACTACCATGCTCCAATATCTGGGATCCATACTTCCTGTTTTATCACCATTTATGTCATCCTGACCATTTGGGATATTTTGTAGTAAGCTTATCCACGGCGTGTAAAATTAGTTCGGAATATGCAAATACATGTATCTATCATAAAAGGAAGCACAAAAGCGGAAACGGGGCATGCTTAATTGTCATTTATTTTGACCAGAAATGATGAGAGAACGAGTGAAAATATAGTTGGCTTTGACTAAATTACAGAGTTAATTGATATGTTGGCCGGGTCATACCTTCAGACTAATGGCGGCAATACATGACGCGAAAAACAAACGGGTCTGTGAACCCTACAATTAGCCTCAAAAACAAACTTCCTACAATGAAAAATACTGTATATCCTAGAATCAAAGCAGTTGTAGCATGCGTTTCAGAATGTTTTCGTCTCCTGCGATGCTAGAATATTTTTTGTTGCACAGCGGTTGTAGCATGCGTATGTCCGTGCTCGTATTGATAACGGTTTTCTTAATTATAGTGACGCATTTCAAAGGCGAACTTTATTGGATCTGCTGCAATTACTGAAGCTTATATTGCTTCCTTATTCTCTCGTCAACATAGTCTGTAAATAGGTTGAAGGATCCGTGAATGACAAAAGTGCCTTTGCCTTTTGGTAAGTTGAGGAAGTAACTACGTCACTTAATCGAACCGTAGAAGCTACTGCTAGTCGTAATTGATTAATGTAATATATAGTTAAACCGAATTAATAATAAATGCAGCGCGCAGCTCACCCATAAAAGACGGCGGTGAAATTTTCAGGAAATGAAAAGTACTGGTTTTGGTAACTCTGCAAGTGAATAATACCCAAATAAAACTTCAGTAGAGTCGTTTTTTAGCGTATTTTCAAAAAACACTCGAAATTCAAAACTGGGAAATCCCTATGGGATGCAACATTGACTTTTTTAATCTGCACTTTGTGACCCTCTGGTGGGGTCAAACCTGCGTTTCCGCAACAGTACTTTGTGAAAGTAATGTTCTTGGATGCGCTCTGTTCTGCACAGGATGTTAGGGCTGTGGGCCGCGGACACCTGACAATGTCCTCTTGTGAGTACAACTGAAGTCAAAATTTGGGATTTTCGAAGATAAATTTGAGAAGCGTATGTAGGGGCACCGGGTGTCTCTCTTACTCTTGTAAAAAATATTGTTACAAGGATGAGCTTTTGCAAAACTATAAATTCGCAGCGCATTTGACGCCAGCTCATGACTTCATCTCCACAAGGTGCAATCAATCAGATGACTGTAATATCAGGATTTTCAGACCTTCTGTGGTGGCATCTACATTAAAAAATCCCCGTGAGAATGATATGCCACATCCACTTAATGAAAGGGACGGAAGGCTTCTTGGAAACTTGCGCAGCTAAAAGAATGCATGGTACAGCTAGGATTAGGAAACACTGGTTCTTGTAGACTACCCTCCACCCTCAGAATATTTCGGGGCATTGGCCGTCCGAGATCACCCCCGTTCGGGACACAGGGTCTCATATTCCGGGACCTGTTGGCAGGTCTATCTGTTCTGCTTACCTGTCCTCAAGGGAGGATTCAAACCACTCAAAAGCCATCATACATGGTTTTATTTTAGCCAGAATTCCAGCATTTACAAAAATTCCAAGGATGACAATCGTGAAATTCAAATCACTTGCATTAGCACAGCAAATGATAAAATTAAATTTCCACGACGAAAAGCTTTGGATTCAGTTCCTTTGTATTTTAAGTAGTCACATTACATCTCTATAAGGATATTTACAACGAAACGTGTACGACTAACCACTGGAAGAAACCCTATTTCGACACTGAAAAAATATCCTCAGAGACGGGGTAATGGGTAACCGGGGTACTGCATTAGTCACTCGGCAACATGACTGCAGTTATTGTTTTCGTAATTTTGACAAACCTTCTGCGAGAGTAGTTGACTTAAATGATTTACACATTTAATGTGATGGATGTAATGTCCATTATATGATTACATGTACTGAAGGAAGCTCAGGAGTAAATGTATTTTGTAACGGGTAATGCGGTAGCCAAAAAATATTTGTATTTTGTAATGGGTAATGGGAAAACCAAAAAATTCTTTGCAATTTGTAATGTGTAATGTGTTTCTATTTCGATGCCATTGGCCCGTTTTTGATTCGTGCTGACTTGGATTCACAGTGCCCTGTCATACAAGAGCAAACAGCAAAACGAGCATCACATGCCAAAAAATTCAAAAATTGCTTCCTCAATCATCTAACATATGCTAATACCATTCAACAGATTCAAATAATTCATTTCGTGGTCATCAATAATGGTCTTTTCCAGTCATTTTCGTCAAGTACAGGAAGCAATCTCGCACGGTAGCTTTAGAATGGATTAACTGGACTTGCATGATGTGTAATTGTATGCAGTTGTATAAATGCTGAAGCGAGAGCCTACAACAGTTTTTCACTTGTGCATCTTTAAAAAACGGAGGTTCAAAAGTGTGTAAACTTAATATGAAACCAATTCCATATTTGATTACCAGTTTTGTGACGCTTTACCTCGTGATTAGCGTATGGAAATTTGCATATATAATTTAATTCGCAAAAAATTGAATTTATTTATTTACACGGCGCTTGTTTGGAAATCTGAACTTTTTACAGTGTTCCGCAGTCTTTCTTTGCAAGGGCGTGGAGCCGCAACAGTCAGATGACCTGGTGCGCGTAACTAGATCCTGTCTACCTGACATGAAGGAGGAAAATGAAGATAGTAACGAAGACATAATTTACGTAAGTTGTCCCTTGCCGAATAGAGCTGTGGTCTAGATGAGTGTATTTAATTTAAGTGAACTAATTATTCAGCTTATTTTTTAGGCTGGCAAAATATGCATTTGGAAAAACTCCAACTTTACCGTAGTAAGAATTTAAGCGGCAAAAAACTTAACTTGGACTTTTACCAGTACAAGCGAAACTAATACCTGCACATTTCCAGATCAAAGACGGCAAGATGGATTTTGAAAAATTGAAGGAAATGATGACTGTCCATCTGTTCAACGGAAACAACGTTGGTCGCGTTGTGATGCAAAGGGTACAAGAGCAATGTGGTGACAAAGGCAAGCAGTGTTTCGGACTTAATTTCTATATTAAGCACATACTTATTAGTGCACTGTCATATTATTTGTACTTTGAATACAGTTAGGAATGTTAACGTGGAGACGGACAGGGGTAAGGGAAAGGAATTCGTCACATGCATGACGGACACCATGAAAAAGGCAAGGGATCCTAAGGAAGAATTATCATGAATGATGATAAAATTTTACTCAAAATTATGTTGCAGGAATGTGAATCACAATAACACGGAGAATAGCAACGGTCACATCCTGAAAAACTGAATTAGAAGCGGAAGAGCCGGCTCATCCTATAAAAGTTTCTCCATCTCGAGATGGGGTCAATGCGCATATCTCCCTTCCGGAAATTACAGTAAATTGTTAATGCCCGAGGGAGGAATTAAATCCATCTGTACTTTTAAAACTGTTATTCTGCTCCTTTCGATGATTCTTTACAGCATTTTCCCTTAATAACTTTGGTTGAACTGCACGTGGAAAATTGTAACAAACGCATGCGGAACGGGCACGAAAATACGGCGAAATACAGAAAAATAAATGTAAGTGTAAGTTAGGTTGGATTCACAAAGCCCTCTGGGCCAACATTTCCCACTTTCTCGATGGCATGTCACAAAATATTAATAAACTCACAGAAATGAAAAAAATACCGTTCAAAATATATTTAATCCCCGGAGACGCTGACCTGAGAGAATAACTGAAAATTGAGAACAGTTAGAGAGTATCCACCGTTACATTTTCCAACTTTATATAAAAGTATGCGATCGGTTCAATCCATTTATTCTACACACAGACACTGAGCTGAAGTAACTCCTTGTCCCTCAAAATGGAATTCCCCAAAACATTCACTGCCACTGTGCTTGTTGTCATCATCACCTGCCTCACCGCAGGGGCACGAGTGACGACGCAAGAAAGAATCTGTGAGGTTTCGTACGAAAGTAAGAAAAGTTTTAACAATTATAAAATTAAGCTCAAATCATCCATGTTGGAAATCCACCAATTTTATTAACATAACCATGCCATTTTAGGAAATAACGATTGCAGTCGGGCAAACGCGGGTATTCCAGTCCGACCATCGTCGATCCGGAGCTGCGAGTGCGTTGAGGACGCGTGGATGAGGTGTGAACAAACCTCTCGAGGATGCATACCAACTGGTAGGTTGCTCACCATTGTAATGAACGAACATGCACATGTGTCCAACAACATATTAATGTTGGCCCTGTTCCATTTGCAGCGACACTGTCCGCTTCAAGGAATCCAGTAGCAGCACCTGTAGTCAGTGGCCCGGTAGCAGCAGTAGTGGCAACACCCAGTTTGTTAACATCGGTTGCAACCGGAACACCATCAGAAAAATCCATGTCGGCTTCAGACAACAAAGCTAAAGCAGGAAGTGGAGGCCTCGGGGACAATAAGGAAGTGATAGAGACCTCTGAAACGTTGGTTCAACCTCATTCGGGAAGTAGCACTGCGAACGTAGGCAATGCCGCTCCACCTGAGCTGGAAATTGCAGAAATTCACGTTACCGATTCAGCAACGGCAAAACTGTCAGAGAATTTAGGTGCAACTGTCTAAGAAACGGTAGGCATCATCACTCCCAGTTATCGGGGTTGGTAATTTATTTTTATTTTAATGTCTATGAATTTAACGGCGATGATTTTAGGACGTACTGTTGTACTTTTTATCCACATAACATCTGTCGAATCTTATCTATGTCAAAGTTATTCTGTCATAGAAAATGTGAGGGATGAAATCAATTCTATTTGTTGAACTCAGTGAGATAAATTATTTATGGAAGGAATTTGACATACTTGAATAACAAAATGATAGTGTTCCGCAGTAAAAATTGCATCCTAAAAAATAATTATATCTATCTCCACTTGTACAGTCTGAACTTACTCACCCTAGATTGTCATTTGCATATCGACGGCTAAACTACAAAAGCCAGCATTAGAGTTTTGCCTCTGCTACAAAAACCAGCACACGCCAACTAAACTGTAAAAGGTTCTGAACGCAAAACCGTCAATTTTTTCTGCGCCGTGTAAAACAAGAGGCGAACAGTAAAGATCAAGTTTGACAGAAGTCAGGAACTTTAGGAACTTCAATTTTAATATACTTTATAGGAAATTACTTCAAAAAGTAGCCACAGAAACCAAGTTTTAATGAATTGAATTATTTTCTGGTGTGGGTAGGTCGGAGAAATTGAGCTAGTTGTGGATATGGCAGGTTTTGACAAAACAAAAGTGGATATGGTGGGTCGTGCAATTGAGCCAAAAATCAAATGCTGGCTTTGGCAATGTAGTAGTCGTTACGTTGCCTTGCCACGTTCCTCATGCTTTGCCTTGCATGAGTCACAGGTAATGTTGGAGTGGAGCCTGTTACTGGAATAATAAATCTTCCTTGCAATATGGCAACATGTTGCCCGTTCACATGCGAAACCGGAGTGCACAAAGAACATTTAAGAACTAAGAGNCCCGTTCACATGCGAAACCGGAGTGCACAAAGAACATTTAAGAACTAACAGCATTTGTGGCATTGAAGTTGTTAGTTATTTTTTAGCGCTAAAAGGGAATGAGGCCAACATGTAATGCTAAAGTTAAGTTGCAATACAGATACTTGAGGATCGTGGTCCTAGGGGCAGTATTTTTTTTTGCAAGGAGAATTGCGTTAGCTGTCCTAACAAGGAATATTTAGCACCGAACAAGAGCGGGAATGGTAAGTGCAGTTAGTTTCGTGTCTTACCATGACCGTGTAACCTAGACCGTAGATCGTAGCACCTAATAAGTCTCAAATTTTGGTCGCCTGAACCCCTGTTCTCTAAAATCCATCAAAAATTTGAAATGGATGCTGTAAAACTTGATTAGTCAGAAGAAATTCGAATTTCAACTTGAACTGTGACGTACTTCAGTATTCAATTTTGAAATAATTAATGCAACTGTCGTAAACTCCTGAAAAAACTCAAAATTTAATGGCCTATCGTTACTATGCTCCAATCGGTCAACGTGTTCGTAAGTAATGCGCGATTCGCCGTTGGACGAAAAAACATGCCGTATTTTCCGCCAGAAGGTACCGAATGCGGAACCGTGCCGCGAAGTGGTTACTCGGTCGAAGGATCATATAATGAGCGGAAGTGTAAAATCGAGCGCCATGATCCACACAATACAGCTTTTCCTTTTGCCATGAAATAGCTTTCAGCATATTAGATAGTTAGATATGTACACGTGCGAATGCAAAATTTGCACAAATCCGCTGCCTGATAAATTCTATGCTCTACGCTATAACGATTAAAAGCCAAGAGCCGCAGAAAAGCTTGCGCGAGCATGTAGCCCAAGTTGCGGTAGGTACTTAAAACTTCTGAAATTTAGTCTACTCTGTGCCTCCTTCAATCCAAATTAATTTTTGCATCTTATAGTGAAAACTAAATAATTTCATTAGTAATAAATAGTTTAAAAAAAACGCTACCCTGAACTTCCTCTTGTACGAGACGGGTGTTTTAAATCATCCGTAAAGACTGCCTGTTTTAAATATTCTTTGGTTTAAGAAGAGGTGACAAACTGTTCTCCTTTGTTCGACAACATTAATGGATAACGAGAATAATGACATGATGTGGAGGCCGACATGAGTACGTAG
>WJFA01003217.1:0-13492 GCA_009870155.1 Pseudobourletiella spinata | reverse complement strand
CCTGTTTAATAGGCCTTTAATGCGGTATTTCACTACGGCGTTACTCCAGCCGCGTGTACTGTACTTTTTGAAGCAAGTTTGTATGTATCTCACTTACAGATGTAAGTTGAAGTACAGTAGCAGCCGCAGCTCATGCCTCGTCAGAATTAGTTTATGCACCCAACCGTATGTGTTTGTGTGAGAGTAAGTGTGTTGTGTATGTGGCATTGTGGAAGCGATGAAAAGGAGTTAAAATACACCCATTACATCATCAGAGATATAAGTACTTTCCGCCCTGATTAAAATTCTCTCTCTCTCTCTCCACACACAGCGCAAGATCCCACGGAGAGATTTGAATTTAATGAGGAATATTTAGTGTTGATGGACGCTTTAAAACAAGTTGTAATCTCACAATGGATTCTGTCTCCGATTAAATGTTAACTCTTCGCGAATTAAGCTAAATGTGTTGGAATTCATCCCGTCGCCGTACACATACACACTCCCCCCAAACACACAGACACACAACAACACACATAAACATTAAAAATCTTCTCCTCCGAGTCATGCATGCATGCAGCAGCACAGCTCCATGTCTGAAGAGATGACTTTTGCTTTTTCCTTTAATCACTCGTCTGTACCTTCCTGTCTATCTCACGTATACATGAATGAAGAGAGAGAGAGAGCTCACTGCTGCTGTTGTGAGTATCTGGTAGCATCATGTGATTAGTGAGACGCATCTGTGTAAAATGTGTGTGTGTGTGTGTGTCTGAGAGTACGCGTCATGTAGAAAATACGTCTTGCTCTGTTTTCCACCGTCATCACTCCGTGGCTGTACCCCTTGGAGCCGTATGCATGTACCTGTAGCCTTTTTCCCTCAAGTCATGGAGGAGCAAAGCAGCTAAAAGCTGAGGCAGGCCATGGCTGGGCGGGCAGGCATATAGGGAGCTTTGTTGAGACCTTGAAAGGAACAATTTACAAGGATGAGGCACTTGGACAAAACTCCTGCCTTTACAAACACACACACACACACATCTTTCATGTTTCTTCATATCCCCTCTAAATCCCAAGGGAAGTCCTCAGGTGGGCTTTGTATTCACAGCGCTCTTTCCTCCGGCCCGTCATCCGCGTCAGGCGAGAGAATTGCCCAAATTACTTCACGGCTCAGCCCTGAGAGCAGATCCTTCTCATGAAAGTTGATGGTACGTGAAATTTGACACAAAAAGGTCACATGACCCAGTCGTAGCAATCTCAGTCAGAATAGGCGGAGGTGAGACTTATATTTACTTGGGCTTGTGGGTTTTTTGGCAGGCTTCACCCCCGTCCTGCCTGCACTATAGTCAGCAGAAAGTCGGAGGAGATAATGGGGGCGAGATGTGTGGTGGTGGGTGTCAAAATTAATTTGCTCCTTTCCTTTTCATCTCATCAAATCAGCTTCCAAAAGGGGCGGTCGGGCGGTGGTGTGGGGAATCGGGATGAGAGACCTCTGCGTAGAGCCGCTCCATCCTCTTCCTCTTACCATTCTATGTAGTGACCCATTCCATATAGTCACCAGAACAGGGAAAAGTACAAGAAAGAGTCTACGGAGCTACGCGCTGCTGTATAGGATCTGACGGGATCCTGCGTCATTCCACCCGGGTTTCTCCCAACTCACAGTTGGCCAAGTTGTAAGAATGGTGGGGGGGGGACGGGGGAAGACTTGATATGGAATTTTGTCCAAACTCCGAACGATCCTCTGTCGGAAAAAGTCACTTTGCCATTCAAATTTTAATGGATTTTCCATTGCTCTCAGCGGCCGATGGCTCCATTCCTGGCCCTGGCTCCCAAATCAACCTACCAAGGGGAACCGAAAGACTCCATTGAGGGCTTCACATTGAGGCGGATTTGGAATCTGAATAAAAGCACAGTAGAATAACAATGGGCCTATGCCTCCGCATGGGCTACCTTCTATAGCTTGTAGTGGGAAAAGTATGTCCGTTAAAAAATGCATGCTACTACGACCGAGGGCAATTTGGTATGGGAAGACAAAGCCAGAGTCCGAGATACTTGGCTCCAGCAACCATCACCCACCAATAATAAGTCTCTCTCTCTCTCTCTCTCTCTCTCTATGAGTTTCTATAATTGTAGAGTCAATTGACTGGAAGGGTCGTCGAGGGAAATGAAGGCCTATACTGGCCAACGGTACGGGTGGCGGGTGCAATCGGGTGAGATTATAACAACTACTGGACTACTCCGCCCCGCCGGACCCAAATCCACTTCCATCCGACTTCCATGTCCCAGGAGATTCCCTTATTGATTTGAACGGGCGGCGGGAGTGGAATCGAAAGGAGCAGTATGGTTGGAGTTGGGCTCATAGTATATCGTCCATCCCGTCCAATTCCACTCAAACGTCCGTCTTCTGATCTCTAGAGCGGGCGCCGCTCACATAAGAACCCACCAAGTTTCAGGGTTCTGCAACTTGACTGGAGCCTTGAGGAGAGTTCGTAACTTTGGAAGCCCGGCTCTTCCTCTCCTTCGTATAGTGCTACGTGCTGCTCGTGTGTGCGAGGAAACTATTGGACTGGTGGGAGAAAAACAAAATTATGACAGTTCACACAGGATATTTCCACCTGCTGTATAATTATTTGTTGGTTGGAGTTGGAGGAACGAAAACGAAGGCGTGCACACTCCCTCCGTATCTTCTGCGTACCCACGATGTGCACACACGGGACCGTGTAGCTGACTGTGAGTGAGGCCAGTACTATTATAAGCCTTGAGTCTTTAGCATGCCGTCCAACACGCGCATAGCATAACATACCCAGGACGAGCACACTCACACACGCAGGTCTTCCCAACCTGTTTTTCTCTTCCCGCACCGCACGACGGACAAAAAGTACTTCCCACATCATGCTCACCTACTCTCCCAGCCCGTGAGCTCAGGCCCGTGTGTGGAAGTTGGTCGTTAAAGCTAGCTCAAAATATGCACAAACACGCTCACTACTAGCACAACACAATTCTAGTATTAGTATCGCAGGAGTGAGTGAGTGAGTGGGCCGCTGCGGAGGTTGTCTCCTATTTTGATTGACGGTCCAGGCTTAACCCTTCCCGGCTGGTGGCAGGGAGTACGAGTCAATGTCTCACACCGCATGTAATAATATGTAGCAATAATTTCATCCAAACGGATTTCCTCCTGCATTATCCCACTTTATCCCAATGAAATTTGCGGAGTTTGGCTTCTCCTTACCGCATTAACTTTCCCCCCCCCCACAACTACCAAAACTTGGACAGCGCTGGCAAAAGTGCAAGATCCCTCCTCCATCCGTGCCTGTCCGCCATCAATTGGGGAGGGAGTCATATAACTGGGGAATTCAATGGGGCCCGTGGACGTAGTGATACATGGGGGAATTCTTCCAGAAGAACGGAGAAATGGGGAGAAAAATCATGAGGTTGGACGTGGAAGGACGAGGTTGAGAAAAGGGGGAAGGAAGGAACAAGGCCAACTGTGTCGTTCCTTCCCCGTCAGAAATCAATGGGGCCTCCTCAAGGTGTCCGTTGTGCACAATGGCCATAGATTATAGGTATTTATATATACATAATAATGTAAGGGTACTCAATGCATACTATTTATGTGGACTGTGTGCATATGTATTCTGACCTATGTACAATAACTGTACACTTCTATCACGGAGCCTCGATATTTTTTACACCCCATACCCGCCATGCAGTCGAATGCTGTGAGAATAATATAGCTTGTACACGAATCAGCCCTCACTTCATCATCCTCATTTCTCTCTCTCTCTCTGTCTCTCTGTGTCTGTAATGATTGAGCCCATTTTTTCGTTCCTTGCGGACTGTGTGGGTCCACCCAAGCCACTACGGAAGACTTTGTGCCTTGCCTTTGCAGCTCGTCTGGACGGTGGTGGTTGAGAGAGTCGGAGGAGTGGAGGAAGATGACGACGACGACGTAACGCCGAGGATCTAGTTAGTTCCGCAGCGAGGGTGGGTGAGACGCTGAGCGGGGAGCACGCGGCTAATGTATCATACATTGGAAAGTAAAAGAGAATAAAAGAGCAAGTGTGTGCAGTACGTGAGGGCAGGGGGGCGTGAAATAACCTGTATTCTCAACTCAACCCCGGTCGTGGCGTATACAGATACCCACAGCTCACTCCGTCACACAGGTATGATCCAAATGTAGATATGGGGCTGTAGCCTCCTCCCTTCTTTAGTACCCCTCCTGGGGGAATTGAACCCCGAAACTGTGGAAGTCACGTAATGGCTCGCCGCGGTCGCAGAGGGGTGGGACGAGTGTGGACACAGTGTACGTATGTCGTTACTTTTGGGTTGAGTGCGTTGGTCTTGTGTATACGTGTACGTGCGTATGTGTATGTATGCATAGCTGTGTATGTTTATACGGGTACTTGTGGAAGTGTATTTGTATGTGTCTAAAGATATGTATGCATGTGTTGATGTGAGTATGAGTATGTAAGTGTTTGCACTGTGTAGTATGTGTCGTTGTCCGCGCGCGGTAGAGTATTCAGGGCAGTGGCATGGGATCATCATCATCATCAACAACATCATGAGTTGCTCGGACAGAGACCATGAAGAAGAATGAGTTGAACGTGAGCTCATATTTACTTCATTATGATGATCTTCACAGGGACCACGAACAACTTTGGTCCAATTAAGACACACATTAGACATCACATGTTACTGCTAAAGTTACACCGGCGGCAGAATAGACAGTTTCACTGGTCGTTGTACTAACTCCCTGCCGAACTGTGCTCGGAACAGAGAGGTATGACAGGATGCGGAAACTATTGCACTCGCTATGTTTACGTGTGTGTGTGTGTGTGTGTGTGTGCGATCTTGGGAGAAGACAAATGATTGATGAACAGCTTTGTATTGATCTCGAAGGTGTGGAATATATTGGACTTCCCCCTCATGTCTGCTCTTACTGCGGCTGTTGATGTTGTTTCTGATGGGTTAACCTTTGGAAGTGCTCTTGAAATTGGGATTTCTTGTGCGAAAATCCGCTCTTAATGGCCCCCGTTTGAATGACCTTTGATATTTACTTGAGGCTCAGCCAGTGAGGGAAATCTTTGGCGGAGGATGTGCGGAGCCTCATTAGCTGATTTCTGGCTGAGCTGAAACAAGGCTTGTATGATCTTCCCTTCTCCTTCGCTGCTTCTATGGAGCCGTTGCAAGTTGGGAGGGGGGGTGGGGTAGGAGATGCTGAGCAGGGCTATGTGGAAGCGTATCCAGTGTAGCGTGGCTGTGTGCGCCTGCTTGTGCCTGCATGTGTAGATCCTGAATTGTGGGAATCAAGGACGCTAATCGGATTGGACGTGACAGGGGTTGGAAAATTAAGTGGCACACTTAGTAGTGAGATAGGAAGCGGAAGTTATGAGTCCTCCCTATTTTCGTGTAGTTAGTGAGCTCAAGATGTGCCATTATTTTCCCCCTTGATAGCATCATTAGAGTGGTACATACGCTGTGATCTTCCGTGAGGACTCTACTGGCAGAGGTTTCCGACTTTTGGGTGTTTGTGTGTGAAAGCATGTATGTGTTAGTGTGTGTGTGTGTGTGTGTGTATGTGTTTGTATCTGCAAGTTGGCCAGTGATAAAGTGAAGAATTATGGCACAGAGCGACAGGGTTCAACGACAGTCATTGTTTAGTGTTGGGAGCAAGTGTTAATTATATGACAAATTGCGAGGCGCAAATTGGTAGGTTTACAGACCTTCCAGGCTCTTTTCCACTTTTTATGAGCGTTCATTTAATTCCAACTCCTTTATCCTCTGGTAAAGTACACGCCATCAATTATAGTGTGATCTTAAGCGTGGATTTGTGTGTGTGTGTGTGTGTGTGTGTGTGTGTGGTGTGTGTGTGTGTATGTGTGAATTTGTGTGCGAGACTGTGCTTGTGTGGTGGGGGTGAGAACGGAGCCACTCGGATGCATGCACACCCTGTCTGGCGCATCTCACACATACAGAGATCCAACTGAGTAATTTGTTTGGGAGCCAGATGAGATAAGGTCTTTTTGTCTCTCATCATCAACGTCATTCCTTACATGTTCTGTTGTTAGGGAATGTCACGGTAATCGCCGTCGTCCTTTTTCCGAGGAAATCCCTCTAATGCCTCTCGACACTGCCAGCTTCCAATTGTACGCTTGGCGAGGCGGTAGGAGCCTCGGCGGACTGCCTCCGTGGATTCCTTAACTTGATCCTATTTTTAAGGGAGTCTGAATTTTGACGGTGAAGGGCCGCCGTTGTAATTAAGTCAAATTTTTGTCCCACTCATCCTGGAATGGAGGGGACTTTGGGGAAATCCACTCATGGGAGTAATCAGATTTCAATTAACTTCCCGTGGAAGGCACATCCAGTGCACACGGTACTCCTCCTCCATATCTCCTCTTCCCATCCCGACTCTCTACTCTATTTTCGTCCTCATGCTACGCAGAGTCAGTCAGTCACCCTGTCAGTGTAAATGGCCAGTTCAAGGTATTGGGATTCCAGTGCATTCATTTTTCACCCCGAGTTTTAACTGAATCTCCATCTGAGTGTGTGTATGCTGCGTGTATGCAATTTTTGTAGGTGTATGTACCCAGTGTCTATACGTGTATGCAATGTTTGTATGTCCGTGCGTGTGTAACGTGTGTGTATGCAATCTTTGTAGGTGTGTGTGTGTGTGTGTATCGCAGCCGCCTGAATGTATCTCAACCGCCTCCGCCTGGTTCTGGCGTGGACCTGCGGCAGTCTGTCTGGGTGTTTGTGTACGTGCTGCCGTGGAGCGTATGGAACTACCCGTATAGATGTTCCCCACACACTCCCGTTTTCCCACTCACACTTTGGAAGCTCGAATGTTACATTATCCTGGACTTGCTCGGAGAGAGAGAGAGAGAGAGGTTAGGAGGACGAATTTCCCCTCCTTGTTCCCCCTCCAGAGCAATTTTCCTCATTTCTGCGGTGATTGTTGATGTGCGGTCTTAAGCCCCCTTCTGCCTCCAGGATCTTTCCCATCGTCCGCCCCTCCTTGATGACGACGGCATATGTATGTTTTCTCATTCCCTCCGCCGCCCTACCCCAGGCATGTCCGCTAGCTTGAGAAAACGAGGGAACGGAGTGCTCACTCCGTCAGTGTTCAGGCCGGCCAGTATATATACAGCCTGCAGGAACGGCGGCGGGTACTGTAAACATAGGCTGGTGTGGTGAGCTATGGGAGACGTAGGGAGGGCGCCAGGGTTTTTACTTGTCGTCCCAACCAACTTGGAGCTCCGCACTACCCTGTAGCACTCTACGCACCCACACACACACACACACACACACAGTCTCTGTCACGTTAGAAGCATATCGACTGACTGGCGAGAGCTGTGTACGTGCAGTGTGGAGTGAGTCGGCATGCTACTTACCGGCTAGCCCACAGTTTGGAGTTGAGGCGCATTGGGTGAACAGTGACAGTGTCTGTGTGCGTTGAACAGGAGCTGGGAGTCTTGTGCAAAGGATACAAAATACTCCGTTCAGGTTCATATCTAATATGTGAGGATTTTGACTTGGAGGAAACTTATATGCACGTAGACATGTGTTGAGGTGGTGTGTATGTGTGTGTGTGTGTGTTTTTGTCTGCAGTTGCCACACTAGTCGGACGGAACGCGGACACTCTCCTTAAATTCTAGAAGGAGAAGGAGAAGACGGGCGAGAGAGTATACGAAGGTTATTTATGCTCCTCTTGTAACTTGTCTGACGACTCCATCAACTTATCGAACCTCTTATGTGTGCCGTGCGTGTGCGTGTGGAGGAGATAAGTGTGTAGTGGTGGTGCCTATAGAGTTTGTGTTTCTGTGCCAAGCAAAATCATTTCTTGATTCTAAAGAATAATAGTAATTCATCGAGAAGTTTCCCAAGGAACGAACGTACTGTCTGCTTTTGCTGGTGGTGGTGGTAGTGGTGGTGCCTGTGTTGCTGCCGCCGCCGCCGTCGTCGTCATCTTGCCTGGAGTTTCCTCTAACCGGCTCCACTCCTCCAACACATACCGCCTTCTCGGTCATTCCTTCGGAGGAGTCAGCTGTGAGGAACTCTAATATATTTTACCTATGCATGTCATGTACGTGTACATCTATATACATGTATACACCGTCTTACGAATACCATGAGATTGGAATCCAGTTTGCCGCTGTCAGTCACTCAGTCATGAGAGTTGTTGGAGTAGCAGCAAAGTGTGCTCCTCCGGTGTATGCATATTATATTTACGCTCGTACTGTACACTCCAATGTTCCTCTATGGGTAAATAAGGAAAAGTAAAGGTGTGTACATAGTTGCGGTTGCGAGCCATAGATCATCCCGTTGTGGTTGCGGGTCCAATTTTGGTCCAAGCGACGTAATGAAAGACCGATCAGTCAGTGAGAATATCTCTGGCCTCACCATATAGTAAAGTGTGTGTGTGTCCGCATGTGTTGTTAGAGGTGTGTGTGTGTGTGTGTGTGTAGGTATAGTAAAGGGAGAGGCCCTCATCTACAGTGTACTACTACTGTTGTGGCTACACATAATAGCTCCTCTGTGGGTTCTCCATGTCTTTTGTTGTTGCAAATATTTCCAATTTTTTCCCCACTACAGAAATCTGATACTGTCTTGTGGTCTCACTTTACCGCTCCACGCTCGTCAAGGCTGACTGACTGCTCTGTGTGTGTGTATGCGTGTGTGTGTGTGTGTGTGTGTGCGTGTGTGAGTGCGGGTTTGAAATTTATAGGAGGAGTGGAAACTTTGCTTGTGTCTCCTCCTCCTCGCTCCCCTGCCACTCCTCCCCGTGATGATGACGATATCCCCGTGGAGGGGTAACAGTTGGGAGTTGCAGGGCACAGAGCTATCATCTCCTCCTCCGTTTGTGGAAGAGAGGTGAGAAAGAGGGTTGGCAAAAAACTGGGTTTATTATTCTTCTGCATAATCCCTCGTGTGTGTCTGTGTGTGTACGTGCGTCTGTGAGACTTCTTGACGTGGTCATATTATTATTTTTATGATGATTCCACTCTTCTTGTTGTTACGACACAGATATGTGTGGCACGGTCTCTGTCTGTTGTAACATCATTATTGTATGGGAAACGGGAAGTGAGGTCCCACTCCGTTCCTCCTGGTGTGCTCTTTTATCAAGTGACAAGTCGAAGTTGGTGAGTAGTAGCAGTAGGAGTGGGTTTGTGTGTGTGAGTTTGTGTGTGTGTGTGTGCACAATAGGATCATCCTGGGAGTGAAATGGGAATGATGATGACGATGATGTTGGTGGCGATGGTGGTGGTGATGATGATGATGCTACAGTGAAAAAAAAACACACGTGCGGAAGTTTTTGCTGCAATCATTATTGCCATTATTATTACTCACTCACCACGCTCGTACGTAGATGACGGTGCTCGTAGTGCGCGGAGTTGACGTGAAAGAGTTGACGCGTAAGAGGAAAAGTGTCCGGTCGTCGGATCTCGGTGCAGTTCAGTGGGAAGAGAAGTAGTACTCTCGTATTCTTTTAGGTTCGGTTCGTGTGAAATCTGAACTTTTCCTCGGCATGGCATAAGGAGGACGGAAACGAGTCAACTGTTGGCTCACACAGAAGAAGACGGATGGATGGATACTAGTGAGTGGGAGAAACGATGCTATGTGGATCCGTATGTATTTGTATTTAAAAAAAACAGATTCGCTTTAATAGTGAACCAACGGGGATGAGTGTGTGATTACAGGGAGATATTTTTTGGCCAATACTTTTATTTACTGTCGTGGAGAGATTCCTCGTTTAAGTATTTTTCAGTGCTCCGCTCTTGGTCCCAGCAATGTGCCAGTGCTCGTGCATATCTACAGTGAGTGTGGAGGGGGTGTAATAAAAAAATTCTTGAGGAATTTACTCACTTAGGCCTGAACGCTGTGCGGAGTGACTCTTTGCGTTGAGTCCCTTGGAATCTGTCAGAATATCCTCCGTGGCAGTCTGTTATTGGAGGGCGTGTATAAAATACACAAGACAGGTAGGCCCTCCTATCCCGTCATCTCCTCCGTGCATTCAAAGTTATGACCCGGCCGTCGGGATGAAACTTGTTGTTTTTGTTGTTGCTGTTGTGGTTGGAATTTTGGCATTGACATCCAGTGAGCCAGCAGCTTCTGTATCCCCGCAATTGTGTCTCTGTCACTACTATTGCGGAGGAGCTGGAAGGTAAATGTATGTACGTAAAGTATGGAGTCCTGTCGTGAGGAGAGCATCCTATCATTCCCTTGTCTTCATAATTTCTCAACGTGCACTGAGGAGGCCGGCAGTGTTTTTGACGTACTGGCTGAGAGTGTACAGTTGTGTGTTTGTGTATGCATGTGTGTCGTAGTTCATGGTGTGTGGAGACGTGTATCTGTGCAGGACGTGAGTGACGTCATTGGAACTTACCTTAAAAGCGTTCCCACGGAAGGATATTGTCGGAAATTGTACTTTTTAAGATGAAGAATCCTACGGGGGCTGGGGTGGGGGTTACACCACTACACTTGTGACCACTCGCGGTCTTGCCAATAATGCTGCTGTGATTGAGACTAATGAAAGTGGTGAGGGAAAAAAATGGTAAAAAGAGGGAGATTCAGAGTTGGGACTGGGCTTCTCTCACAGAGCGTTTCTCGGTGATGAGTCCATGTTACTTCCTCCGTATAGTGGCAGGAATGGCTAAAATGTGTCCTATTATTCCTCACACACAACCTTGAGATGAGGCTCCAGGCATGTTCCCTTCTTTGTAGTTAATGACTTTTCTCTGTTAGCCTTCTTCCCGTTCCAGAGTGTCGTCTGTGCGGGTGTGTTTGCGGGGTGTCTCTGCACATGGACGTGTGCGGGTGTGTATGTGCCTGAAAATTTGTGGGAATGTGTGCTGGTACGTGTGCGGGCGTCTGTGTGTATGTGCGAATATGTGCGGGAGGAAGTATTTGTGAGTCTGACGGTGTGTGCACGTCTTTGTATTTGTGCGTTAACATGTGTGTGTGTGTGTATGTGTGTGTGTACCGCGGATTGTGTGTAAGGCCGTGAGACTATGTGGTAGTAGGAATGGAAATGGTATGTAGATGGGACATTTGGCGGAAATTGACGAAATCCTTTGGTTTGGGTCGTTCTCGTTGCGCGACAGTATATAGTATTGCTGTACATCCCCGGTACAAAGGGAGCCCCGGCGGAGTGAGTGAGAGACAGGCTGGTGCTGGAAGAGTAAACCAAGTTGTATTCAGTGAGTTGTACTCAACATGAATATTTCATGACGGGCTAGGAAGTGTGGAATTTAAAGTCATCGTCGTCCCCGTCGTCTGAAGGGCAACATGAGAGAGCCTTGGCTCTCATGGATTCCTTCCGTTGTCGCCATCACATTAATAGAACAGAGGAAATTACTTCTCCTATGTGCTCCTCCTCGAGGATTTCCCTGTAAATTTAAACTCTAATTTTACCATGAGGCAATTTGCAAAGGATTTGTTTCAACTGCTCTGGACAGATTAGGGAAAGAGCGAGCGAGAGAGAGAGAGGGAGGAGATGCTGTTGCACTCTGTGAGTGAGTCCGGCTTTGGAAAAGTAAATATATTTTGACAGTCGAGGGGAAATTGTCAGGTAAACTAGGATTCGGGCGAGTGGATAATTGAGTTTAGAGGAGGGCCCCCACACTGAGTGTTATAGCGAGATACAGAGTCATTACTATGAGATCAGAGGAGGAGATTTCCCAGTGGTAAGTGAGGGTTTATGTGAGCTAAAATTGAGCATGCCCCTGTGCCTCCCGAACACATATGTGGGAGGAGGAACCGACCCGACCATGAGCCATGCGGATGTGACCAAGTTTTTCCCGGCATTGTGAGCGCGGCTTAATCTACTCTGCTGGCTGGCTGACTGACTGAGTGACTGACTGGCGGGGAGAGTGGATAGTATGAAGCCACTACTGGTTTTGCCTAATCGGCTGTATGCAACCCGCTCTTTTCAAGGGTGCGACGAGCCGTTGCCATGAGAATGCCATGCACCAGCTGGCCTCTTCCTTTGAGAGTGCTCCTGGGCTGGCCAAATAATGATGATATGTGTGTGTGTGTGTGTGTGTGTGTGTGTGAAATCTCGACTTCGCCTACACTCCGGGTAAAGTCAACTTTTGGTGGGATTTACTCAGCTGTGGCTGGGTGGATGAGGTGTGCGCATAATAGCAATAATGATAATCTCTGCCCTCTAATTCACCCGTGCGGCTTTTCTTCCCTAATTTATTCCGTCCGCCAGTACGCTTCAACGAGCATAAAATCCAGCTCGTTAGCCTGTCATTACTTCCCCTCCCCCTGTCACTCTGACTGCGAGTGCTGTGTCAACGGTGATTTTGCCAGGAGTTACCCCAGCTCTGTTGGTGGCGGTGGAGTCAGAGCGGGAAGTTTTGGAAATTTTTAGATTTTCAAATTTATCTGAGAGCTTGATTATGATGCCGGGCTAGGACTCATACAATGTTGAGAAGGTGGAAATGTTTGGGAGAAGTTGATTTTCAAGCGGCAGAATTAGGGCACCACCACATACTCACCACTATCCGTAAAGGGGAAATATATGGATGTTTACGAATCCTGGGATCATTCCACTAGCATCATCAACATCATCATCACCAGCAACGTCATGGAGAAGTTGAGAGGAAAAGTTTGCCGTTCCACATCTGTTCCAGCTTCCCAGGCAGCAGGCGGAAGGTTGGGATTGTGGGCAAGGTGCGGTCCATGGATGACTCCATGCACACATTCCTTGCATACCCTACTATGGACTACAAGAAGGAATATACAGCAGTGGATTGTGGAAATAAAGGGCGAATAATCCCAAGTTTGAAGCCATTCCCTCCAATGGTTCCCCACAAATTGTTATTAGAAGGACTATTAAGTCCGCATATCCCTCCAATTCCATCTCCTCCTCCTCTTCCTCCTCCCGGAATGTCCCACTGCGTAACCTCCCTCATAGTTGTTGTCATGTCGTGTACGTGTTACTCAGCCTCCTAGATGATGCTGATGATGATGTAGGGGAGGAAATCTGCTACTGAATGGAAACATACGTTTGTGTATGAGCCTACGTGTGTCTGCGGTGGATTTGAGGGTTCTGGAAAAGGTGGAGACGGACCAGGACCGAGATTTTTCTCCCGAACGGTTCTTTCTCCATAGACTGAAACACGGCGGCTTAGATCCCTTCATACATTCGGGATGGATTTCCTTGATTACCACTTCAACTGTAACCCAATAGAGATTCTAGTGTTTGGATGATGATGGAGGAATGAGAATTTGATCACGTTTCGTGGTTCCCTGTATCCCCAGAGTATGTTGTCATTAGCGGGCTTGTTCGCCCATGAAGACTGCTTTGATGGTGACTTTGGTTGTGCTGGATGGGAAGGGGATCCCATGTTAGTTTATTTTTATTTTTTTCTGAAGCTGAGCTGTCATCCGGAACCGTGTCTTCTTGAACTGAATTATCATTATGATGATGAAGGTACTCTTTGTACGGCGTTTGACAGTAGTACGACTGGCGGGATTGGCGAGTGGTTTTTTCACCCGATCATGATCATGTGAG
>WJFA01003216.1:0-13497 GCA_009870155.1 Pseudobourletiella spinata | reverse complement strand
TGCGTCATCTGCACCACAGCTTGGAGAGACTGCACTGAAAGGCGGCAACATTTGTCATCAATTATGAATTTGTCGTTAACGGTAACTTGAACAGAAGATCCTCCTGTGTGTAGAGAGCAGATTTGCAACTTCAAAAATAACGTGGTCACATCTTCTATTGTACATAAGGGTGTAAAATCACAATAATATAATTCTAATAGCGTGTAAGTGATTCCTGGAGGGCTTGGCTCATCCGTAAAATATTTTGAGTAGCACTAAAGTGCAGGCAGGCTTGTCAGATCATCTTTTTGGGAGTTTGCTCATGAGCTATTCCGCTCATTCATGTTCATGAGGCTTCATATATATATTCTTTTGAAGAGTGCCAAAGGAGCTGTTTATTTTTACACTGGTAGTGCCGGAGGCAAGTTGTAACAGTTAAACCACAGGTTCGCACTTGGCACTTGCTTGGGATGGGAGCAGATTTCGCATTATCTTTTCCCATTTGGATATGTCAAATGTGGCCGAGCCGCTGCGCTGGAAGTTGAAAATATGAGCGAAAATGTAGATTTTTCCCACGTTGAGGTATCTTCATCCGAGAATATATGTATAACACGTACTGTGATAGTGCTAACTTGAGCCTGTTTTCTTCTCAGCTGTCAAGCTTTTGTACGAGACCAACGAACGGAACGGATGAAGAAGTGAATTGAAGTCCATATTTGACAGAGGCTGAAATGCAGTGGCATGTGTATATGCAACATCTCTGACAATTTGTGGGCTGCAACAGATCCAGGAAGATGAACATAATGAAATATGGTGTAGTTCAAGTGTGTTGAGCGTTGAGAGCCTGTTCGGGTACAAGAAATATATACACATTATGGCAAACTTTAAACATTTTAACTCTCTTATGCGCTTACAGGCAGGTGCAAGCAAGCGTTGAGCACCGCCGTGGTTTCTCATTTTTGCTTTCCTCCGCGCGAATTATACTGTGGAAAACTGACTGTGAGATTTTCCTCTTACAGATTATTCTTGTTCATTATTGTCCATGCCTATCCGTCTATGTTGAGGTGTGGAAGGGTGTGTTGAACGAGTATGGATAATGGGAATAAAATAATAAAAAAAATGTCTTCTGCCTTCAACAACGACAACAACCTTTACGTACAGGTAAAAGGGGAAAACATTTTATTTGGCCATAACTCTGTTGCACACTACACACATATATTATTAGTTTGTTGATCCTGTTCTGTTGTCGTCAGGCCGTGAGTAATCTGATGAATGACATCTATGTGACGTCCGACAGTAGTGTGGTGGTGGTCCTCCTGTGTATATGCTTGCACTTTTTAACTGGCTGACAATGTGAGGACACGGCATCATCATCAACATATATCCTATCATAACCAGCTCTCACACGTCTGCGGCGTTTGCATATGTGTTGGAGCAGCAAAGCCAGCAAGGAAAAATTTCGCCTCCTTCATCAACATGACCAACCATCGTCATCCTCATCATGAATCCCGCACTCCATACGATAGTATGGCATGTAGTGACGTGATGTACACATGATTTAGAAATTAAGCCGTGAGCGTCCCGGTGAAGACAAGGGAAGAGTGACCAGAAACTGATGTCTATTTAAACTGTGGCTAATTCCGAAGTTGAGAGCGCTGGTGGTGGTGGTGATGATGGTGGAAGCTACTGAAAGCTTCGTAGCCGCCGGCCCTACACACGATGAGCGCTAAAAATGTAGACATGGACGGTCACACCGTCGTCCTGTTTTGTTCCTTCACAATTTTTTTTATCCACAATTTTACCTTCAATCTCAAAAGGACGACGTCGGTAAGAATGAGAGGAGAGAGAAAACGACAGGCGCTCTTTTGAAGAACAAAAACTTTTCTCTTTTGCCATGGTATTCTAAACAGAGGAGTAGCGGAGTGTAGAATGGTAGGATCATATGCAAGGTGCGTCCGCCCCATGGTACCGTGTGTGAGCACTTTTCTCACGGTGATACGACAACAACACCAATTATCGACGAATCATGTAATCACTTGTCAAACACCCCTGGGCTCAAGAGTTCATCAATCCCGGCTCAAAGAGATTTCTTGTCACTATAACAGTCTTTAATCCGCACATTGAACATGTGCGCACAGGAGTCAATGCTTGAGTGAGCCGCTATTCATCGTGTGGCTCATTGCCATCAGAATGCTGAGGTCGTTTATGGCATTGGAAAAAATGACTTCATAACTCTTAACAATATTGGTGCATATCACTAACACAAGAGAGTAAGTTTTTACGAAGTTTTCAAAATTCACTCGAAATTCAAAACTGAGAAATCCTTATGGACTTTAACATTGGATTTTGAAGTCAGCACGTACTCCCCCCTTTGCACTGATTGACCTCAAACTGTGAGTGACCCGCCAAAGTCACCTGAGTTTTTGCACTTTCTGCTTTAATCTGATTGGATAGGCTCTGAGCTGCATAGTAGGGTGTTCGCGCTGTGCGCCGTGGACACATGACAATGCTCGCTTTTGTGATCAGATCATCAAGTTTTCACTGCACTGGGTTGACGGAAACGTGTTGGAGTTGGAGCAGCAGGCTGCAGAATAACGTTGATCGCTCAAATATCCAGTGTCAATTCATCCCTAATAAAGTCAAAAATACAATAATTATTTTAGTTATTCAACAACTATTTTTTCAAACTTCCATCATGCAATACGATGCCACTAACAGTTGCCACATGGTAGAAATGTTTTCTTTTACAGGACTCTCCTTCGAACGACCCCCAACCGGGTGGCGCGCGCTTTGGATCGAGCCATTTACGCACGTCCTTACCACCACGAGATAACTGATGATGAGGTGACTGAGAAGGCAATTAAGGTTGCCGAATCCTATTTATTTACACCCCTTTTAATCCTCCATTTTTTCTTCCGAGCCACTTAACGCCTGTCGGTAAGTTGATTTCGATGGTGGTGAATATATTCAATTTCCTTAAAAGCTTTTCGTCATTAAATTGTTTCGCGTTACTCTCCAAGCTCATTTATAATATAAAATGATTAAATTTGAAAAATTAGCAAATATTTTTGAACCTGCGTCGGCAGTAGCGTATATGCTCACAGTGACTGATTTCAAGGGTTCGCACGTCCGGCTACAACGGGAGCAGGAAACGAGACTACGAGACAGTCTTTTTTCTATGCTTTGCCATGAGGCGGCAAATTTGAAAGAAGATATGCAGGATTTGGGAACTGGTCATCATTTTTGTTCCCAATAATGCCTGGCTGGCCAGGCCAGGCCAGTAGAATATAGAATGTGTGACTCGAGTTAAAAATTGCACTGTCATTGAGGGAGTGAGTTGTTGCAATGGACACGCTTCCTCGTTCCGGTTACCGCACGAATCTTGAGTCTGTTGCCGCTGCTGCTGTGAAAAATAAAGCCGATGAAGACAGTTTTGGTCATGTCTGCCTCATCCACGGAGATCTGGTGTAGTTCATCGAGTAGGTGAAATTCTTTTTTGGGATTCCTAGAAATCCTGTGAGGGAAAGCATGGAGGATCTCTGATCGGCGCACGCTGTCATTTCGACTTACTACCGTTGTCAAGTGTGTGGATTAATTATTATTAGAAACCAATTCAGGCCCTTCGGCGCAGACTTGTGATAATAAGGTGTGTCAAACGATGTGGCATGTGGCGGCGTGCGTAGAAGTGGCCGTTGGCTATCATATGACATGGAGAAGATGAGGCTTCGCGTGGTTTTCTAGCGAGCCGGCAACTAATACTATGCTACTTGCATAGCATGTATAGTCTCTAATTTTTTATCGGTGCTGGTTGGTGGGGAATGCCGAGAGCAGGACATTACTATGGTGAGCAGAGTGACAGGACGGCGTTGTTGTTGGTGGTGGTGGTGGGTCAATTTGTGGATTTACCACAGAAGAGAAGCGTGAACAGGGGGGGGGGTAGTGAGTAGGTAAGATTTAAGGGCTCACAAAAGGAGCTTTCTCATGTAAGATCTTGTCTATAAATTCATGATACGAGAAAAATCCACCGGTAGTTTACACCCAAAAGTGCCGACCGGCAGATGCTGTTGTGATACCTGGTGACACAGAGGAGATTCGGCCAATTTTAACTTGTGCTCCACATCTACATGCAATATACAGTCGTGTTCTCATCCGGCAATGAAATTTTGATATTCAAGCTATTTTTCCGTGCTCGCAGTGTGATACTAATACCTGGCTCGGTGAAATCTCTGGTGTAGTCTGTAAGAGCGTCTGGTAACGCGTCCGACGGATGAGTGGAGTTGGATCGGGAAATCTACCGCTTGCTTATACAGCTTACAAGCATGACAGTATTACATCGAAAGCTGGATGATCGACCAAAACAACTGGTGGGGATCCTGGTGAGGAGATTTTTGACATGGACGCTATTTCTCGGGATTCAGTCTGTTGTGGTGGCTTTGTTGTGGAAAATATAGTGTCTGCTGGCTGGGAGGAATTATGAATTGAGATTTGTGTCTATATGGTTGACGGACTCTATTCTGCTTTCAGGTGGCTGCGGTAGTTTTCATGGAATTACTGGCCATCGCCACCGCATGTCACAAGAAAGTCGGTGAGTCTGTTGTCCGTCATCAGCTTGTTTGTTTTCCGACGTACAGAGAACATATAGTCAATCAATCTTGCGTTATCCAACAAGTTTCCAACCTTATTGAAATATAATGAAATTCTAAACAGCTCCCTCTCTGCAGGACATTTTGAATATTTTGGGAACACTTACACATGTACAATGTACAGAGAAAAGTAACCCGTTTTATATATTATCTTTCAGCATATCACCATTACTACAAAAAAGGTAACAAACACCACTCCAATCACATTTACATTAACATATGAGCATTCCCCGCGATCTCACTGTGAGGCTTCACAAAACTCATTAAATCAAAAACCTACCATGACACGTCTGCGCACAAAAAGGGACCCCCTGTGAACACGCACTTACGAACACAAAGATGAGGAGGATAACTGGTCTCCAGGGTCATATCGTTTTGATGTCGCATGGGAAATCATATATATTTAATGGATTTTTAACTATTTCCATTGATTTCCTCTATTGTTCACAATGTAGCTCCCTCCGGAGGCAATGGATGGGGCTGGAACGACGGTTGGGGGTGGGGAGGGGGTGGCTATGGCGGCGGCGGCGGCGGTGGGAAGGGTCACAAAGGGCACAAGGGGAAGGGGGGGCATGGTGGGGGCGGAGGGGGTTGGGGATGGGGTGGGAACGGCTGGGGTGGGGGTGATGACTACCACAAAGGCAAGGGTGTGTGGATAAGCATTTACAAAGGGAAAAATAAGGGCAACGGCGGCGGGGGTCATGGAGACGGCTGGGGTTGGGGAGGGGGTGGCTACGGTCACGGTCATGGTCATGGTCATGGAGGCTATGGAAAGGGCAAGGGGCACGGGGGTGGGCATGGCCATGGTCATGGAGGTTATGGAAAGGGCAAGGGGCACGGGAGTGGTTATGGGCATGGCGGGGGTCATGGGCACGGCTACGGCCATGTTGACAAAGGATGGGGTCATGGGTATGGCAAAGGGTATGGGCATGGCCATGGCCATGGACACGGTGGATATGAGAAAGGGTATGGGCACGGCCATGGACACGGTGGATATGAGAAAGGGTATGGGCACGGCCATGGGCACGGTGGATATGAGAAAGGGTATGGGCACGGGCATGGGCATGGTGGATATGACAAAGGGTACGGGCACGGGGGACATGGGCATGGGCATGGAAAAGGATATGGGGACAGCTATGGGCATGGCCATGGGAAGGGCTACGGCTACGGTGACGACTACGGGCACGGGAAGGGCTATGGACACGGCGGCGGCCACGGCCACGGACATGGACACGGGCACGGGCACGGGAAGGGCTACGGACATGGCGGCGGTCACGGCCATGGATATGGGCATGGGAAGGGCTACGGACACGGGGGCGGCCACGGTCATGGAAAAGGATATGGGGGCCATGGGCACGGCGGGCATGGGCATGGTAAGGGACACGAAAATCCGGGGTACCACGGGGAGAAGGGGTATTATGGCTATCACGCCTCGTATCATAAAGGTGGCTGGGGGGACGGATACGGATCCCACAAGGGCCACGGGCATGACAATAAGGGTAACCCTCGCCATTTCATTTCCTTTCCAAATTCCCGGCTCACAACTTTTGAATTTCTTTATTCCCGCTTTCGGAAGCCACAATACATAACATACGAGTCGGTGCTACACCACAATACTTTACTATTACTACTCATTAGCAAGGCCGAAAAAGTTGCCATTTTTAGCGTTTTCCAAATCCCCTGCCCACACTGCCGTCCGACATCATTGTTAACGGCATAAGGATTTCACCGCAGAATCTATCCTTTTCATTTTATCCGACCAAAACATTGTTGGTTGGTGGTGGGGTGGGATTTTTTACGGGGAAAAACTCTGCGGCCGACTTTTTTGTCTCATATACGTGCTCACAGTGCACCCTGTATAAATCCCATCCCCAAAATTTATTAATAGGGATTTGCGACGATTTAGAAAATCTTGAGTTCCTCCACACACCACCACCACCACTACCATCAACTGTTTACAAATTTCACTGTGGACTCAGAAAAAATTGATTAAAAGTTTCAAGTTGATTGACCGAGCCAGGAGTGTACGGTGATGGCATTCGTGCGGACACTATGCAGACAGTAGCAGCAGCAGCAGCAGCAGTGCTGAAATTAGGTTCTCAACCATGAACTTGTGAGGTTGTTGGTGCAGCAGTGTGCACTGAGGCAGCAACATCGGCTTTCAGCTCAGCCATGCGTACCTAATTTCACGTTGGTCAGTCACTCACCCAGTCAGCCAGTCAGTCAGTCAGTCAGACCCTTCATTCAAACCTTGACTATCCCCTTAAAAGTCACCAGCATTCATTTGATACAATCCCCCCAAATGGTTTTCTCACCATATGAATGTATTACACTGACACAAGTCTTTGGTAAAATGCAGGTTACGGGTACAGTGGGCCATACCCGAACACGGAGTATTCTGAAAATGTGAATAACTACGAGGCCAAGCCGGATACGTTTGAGTCGTCGTCGTCGTCGTTCGGGTCGGCGGCAGCCGGAGGAGGAGGAGATGAACCACTCACTGGATCATTGTTCGACAGCACGTTTGAGGAGACCAAGGATGGTAAGGCAAGTCAGCCAACCGTGCTGTCGAGCGGGCTGGGAGGAGGGTCGGACAGCTCCAAACTCGTCCAGGATATTTTCAAGGATGATTTTCTCGATGACCAAGATTTTATGCCTGCGTTCGGTAGTGCTGCTGCTGGCAGCAGCTCCAGTGGGAGTGGCACTGGCGGGAGTGGACAAACTAATTTCGATATGAGCGCCAATTCCGAAATTCAAAAGAAGCAGGGGAAAACATGAGAGTTTGAAGCAAGCTCTTGCTTTTGCGAATCATTTATCGTACAGGATGTACAGTTCTGCCGAATCTGAACGGGTTGTCAAATTAGCTCGTCAGTCGTGGGATTTTGTCGTTAATTTTGAGTAACTTTGGATTTTTTTAAAATCATTTCTCTTATACAAAGCTGAGAAGGGTCTGACTTTGTGGAGTGGAAAATTTGTTCGTTTATTATTTTTTGTGCAGTTTGAATCGAAATTTTAATTAGCAGTTATTTTCAAGAACCCGCCACGATGGTCGTCTGAGTTTTGTAATAGTTGATCTTCATAACCTTGTTTTCTATTTTTGATATAGTAGTAACTTTTTGACTTTGCTTGCCCTTGTTTTCATCTTGGATGTGTAATAATTGATGCAAGTGCAATATGTCTGCAGTTACTAAAAGATACAAACTATTATTATTTATGCGTTACCAAACTTGAAACACTTCACTGTCATAGCTTTCAAAAGTTCAAAGGTTTTTGCGTTTGCGTTGCCCATTTGACTCTGTCAGCATAATAGTTAGATTATGGAATCACGGACTTTTTCTCGGAGTGAATCCCAAAGTTGTATGGATAGTAGATGGGTCGTGTTTGATAAATGCTATTATACAGTTTAAATATATACCGTTTTAGGCACCGACAAGGACTAAAGTCAAAGGTCAAAGTATTGAGGGGTCAAAGTTGTTCCCGATCCTGGTGATTCTTTCCGTGTAAATGTTACGTGTTTGTGTCGCTCTCTTCTTTTTGTGCCTTTAAGAAAAGTGATCCGCGGGAAAACCGTCGTGCGTGTTTATATCATACATCATGTGATGATAAACGTGTTATGGAAATAAAGCATATTGTTGTTACTCCAAAAATTCTAGTTCTTCACTATTATTGGTTGTTAGTCATTGAGTACCTCATTATTGGCTAGTCATTTACGACCACATTATTATTGACTAGTCCTTTAGGACCTGATTGTTCAAACTAGTGTTCTCAGGCTCTGCGCATGATGGGTACGGGGTAGCCGGGTTGATCTGGTAAAAACTGTCGTCATTGACCAGCCAGAGGAAGGCCCAGATACTACCCACGGCAATGGTGAGGAGACAGAGGCAGAAGCACAAGTAATCCGCGATGTGAAACATGACCGAGTGGGATCCCCTGTAGAGGGTGATCGTGAAAGCGATGACGGCAGCCATGAGAAGGAGATTCCACCAAGTTGTCCGCAGGCTCAGCCGTGGCGAATCAGAAAGCTGGTGGGGGTGGCTGGGGAACTGGTAGTAGCAGACGGCAAATATGACGATCCAACTGACCCAGAAGGCCAGGAATGCGGTGAGATGAGATGCAAAGTTTGGGATGAGCCCGCAGGATTCGATGTAGAGCACGGTCGTCGTCACAAAAGCAATGACGCAAGTGGCCCTATGCGTTCCAGCTGGAATCTCCCTCAGTGCCATCTTCCAAGCTGGGCTACAACCATGATCAACGTGAACACGCGGATTCTAAAAACTTTCAATTAAATTAAACTTTAAATTTTATTTAAAGTACTTTCAAATGTCAATAAAGCCCAGGTTCGCGTTAAATTAGCCGTCTTTTAAAATTGGCCACCCATTGAATTTTCTTTTGTGAGGAGTTTTTTCCACTCGAACCTGAACTATTTTTGAAATTTGACTCGGGTCCACCGGTTCGTCGTCTGCGTGACCTTTAGAAGGAGTGTAAAAATGTATTGCGCTGAATAAGTAGTCAAATAATAATTAATAATATCAAATAATTCATGGTATAAATTCATAGTATCAAATGATTAATCTCGTAAAATAATTAAGCAACAAAAATAAACTTTTGGGGTGGCCACATTTCTTAAGACGCTAATTTGCTCCCCAGCCCGGCCGTGCTGAACCCGTGGTGAGCATTTGGGTGCTAACTCGACGACGGCCGCTAAACGAACCTGGACCGGATTGAACCTTGACTTTTTTGACTGCCTTGCCTTTGCCTTCGTTTTCAACAACGACTACCTCATGGTGGTGCTGCAGGAGCTTCTGTCATCCTGCAGGTAAAAGTTGAACACTGTGTAGATCCAGAGGGAACTGAAAATGTACAGGACCGGGGGGCCGAGCCAGCTGTTCCATTTCCCCGCACTGACTGCCTCGTTGAAGAAAAAGTGGTAGTTCTTTGAGAAAATCAGGAAAAGGGCCAGCAGCGTGGAGGACCACAAAGTTTTAGCAATGACCCAACAAGTAAGGGATGAGCTGAATAGAAGTCTCTCAAGGAAGCACGTCAGAGTGAGAGGATGGAATATTTTGAAAAATCCCTGAATTTCCACCTTCAACAATCCCGAGTCATCCGGTGTTCCTTGATGTTCCTTGATGAGGAATATGCATGGGATGAGAATGAGGACGGTTAGGATCACCATGGAGATGAGCTTCAGATCTAACCATTCATACAAGTGCAGGAGGCGGACTCGCATTTTCGTGGACCCTCACATGGTCACTCACACACGTCCCAAACCTCAATAGTAACCTTAAAAGCTGTAGTGGCTTTACTATTAAGCGTATAAACCACTGCACTGCCCATTAAGAATGACTTAACGTGGAAAAGCCTCTCCGGACAGATTGAAATTCTGGTGAGACTTATTTTGAATAGTTTGAAGGAACGAATTCTTGGTAAACGTAAACCATAGCAACTACAGCTGAAACGAGGAAAGTTTCCAAGAATTCCATTCTAGCCTTCCAAAAGTACATACATTTTCAGTCATCGTAAAACTGATTCAGCCGGGAAAGCAGCGCAGCGCAGAGCGGTTTAAAAGTTTATGTGAACAGCTCCCTAAACCACCCGCAACCAAACCATTACATATGTGACCGCTTATCGGGACTCTCATGCTGCCAGGAAGCAATTCATCTAAATTAATGCTCACGATGTGCCAGCTATAGCTGAGTCAGAGCGTAAAAGTTGAGTAATTTGACAAGCCCAAACTGACTATTCCAGAGGTTACTGCTTTTGATATAATTTTTCCTCCTTGACCCATCTCATACACAGCTTGTTACAGAATCTCATACGAGATTCATATCCCCGCTCCAGTTAATCGGCAACTGAAAGTGTTCCTTTTGACCCGAGTTGGAGAGCTCGAGAGGAGATCCTCTTGAGCTCCGCATATATTTTCGAGGAGAAGAAAGGGAATTCGGGGAAGTTGGAATTGATGTCCGCAGGTTTGATCTTGCCGGAAAGATGGCAATTACTCCCACTGTCCCGCTTTAGCTTACTAGACTTTGACTAATACAAAGTATCCTCCCATTTAGAAACTTTCAGGCTCAGAGCTCGTCTCTCCATCTCTCTCTCTCTCTCCTGTTAGCAAAATTATTAAAGGGTTACTTAAAGGAATTTAATATGAGTAGAGGCAGCACTCTGAAGCCCGCTCCCTTTCCTACCCCACAGTTTTCCTCAGTTTCGCGCCACTTCATCGGGCTTCAAAGGGGAACGCCATGAGCTCGTGCCAAAGTCCGCACTCAAAAATATGCATAAGAAGATGCAAAGCCAATTTTTATTTGTATTGAAACTAAAATATGTTTTACCCATGACTTGGCAAATTCGTCTCTCTCACAAGATATAATGGGGGAAATAAGGGGAAAACGAGGGAAACTCATGTGGCTGGAAGAGTCAAACCAGTGTAAAAATATTTGTGTCCACGGAGGAGGAACATTAGATAGAAACATTGTTGTGATGGGGAATTATATCGGAATGGTTTTGAGAATTGGTGGGTAAAAGAATGAGATGTGAATGTATGTCTGAAGGAATGGCCTGAGAGTTTAACTAAAATGGGCGATGTAGTGGCTCTGTTGCCTGAAGAACAATAGGTGGTTATTTATTACAACAATTATGATTTCACAATGCAATGGTTAGGTACAAGTTCCGATCAGCATGAATCATCAAGAATTGTTTAAGGAGTGTTAATAATTTTAGCTAAGCTACTATACTCCCTACAGTTGAAATTCTTTTCGCATAGGTAGTATTGTGACGGTGCACGTCACGTACATATGTATATGTAGTACGAAGAGTGATGGTACTAAACTTTGAGGCGAATTTGAAGGTACTTCCATAAAACTTAAGAAACCCATAATCCGCGAGTTGGTTAACAGCAGTGTAAGTAGTATTAACCAACATCTATTTCTGTACTGTCAACATCTACTTTTCGAGTAAAAAAAGGTCAAAGTTGTCCAGTAAGTAATAGGTATTATTAAAGATACCTTTCATGTTACAAAAAGGTAATTAAGAGTCAGTGTACTAGTTAAATATTTAAGTAATGGAAAAGTGTGACTAAAGAGGTCAAATATGGTAATAGATCCGTTAGAAGCGTACGGTCGATAACATGTAAATTAGCAACTAGGTTCAGTACATATATGTATTAACATGTAATCTTATGGGATTTCAGTGAGTGTCGAGCTAGGAAGTGCAGTCGCACTCCTATTAAAAATAGTTATGATAAGGAATATCCGAGTGTGCAACCATGGAGTGCAGTTGCATTCTTATGTTAATTTAGTTAATCCGATCGAGAACCGACCATATTTGCTATTGTTTTGTTGTTAGAATGCAGGTCATTTCGGAGTATATAAGCTGCTCCGAGAGAAACATTGTACAAAGAGAGAGATTCAGAGTTTCGCACTGTCCACAAGTCTTCTTGACGATACCAAAGTATCGTGGACGTATAGCGTCTCGGGCTTGTGGTTCGGGAGAAGTGAAGAATTCCCGTAGTATTTAGTATTTTCATTTCGAATTTCGTACAACTGTTCAAGTTCTACAGTATCAGCTTTAATAGTTATTGTCGTTTTATTGTAAATACAGTATTTTTCGTTAAATTAGTCACAACCCAGTATTCAGTATAGTCATTTCATTCCCCATCATACCGTGGCGGGCACCAGGGCATCGGAGAGAGAGCATCCTGATTAGGCTAGAGCGTGCACCCTCACAATATCTATTGACATCAAGAATAAGATGATCGTATGAATTCGCAAATTGCTACGGTGATTATTGCATGTTCACTAAGAAATCCTCTTCATTCCAGCAATTATTTTCGTGTTTTTAATTATTGTTACTGGGCATTTGAGTAAGCAGATTCATGACTAATTGTTAAGTAAGAAGTGGGAGTTATTCGTGAGGTGAAGGTTGATAGTGTGCGGAAAGCGGATGGAGAAAAATAGGGAAGTAAATGAGGAAAGGACTAATGACCTGTGACCAACCTTGGGTTGGGCACCACCTTCGGAATATCCTACTTTTTCAAAATCCCCGCCCACACACAAACTTTGCCACGTTTTTCATTTCACGCATTACAAAAAGGATATTCCGTAAGCTTTTTATTCTTGCAAGATGTCAATAATGGGATGATCTTGAAACCGTCCATCGAGGTCTCACCCCTGTTTCCGATGATCCACGTGCAGTGTAGCAAAATAGGTCCGATGTATTGCGAGATTTTGGAATGGCGGGAAACTGTCGGGTAAAGATCCTCATTACTATAAAATGGATCGAAAAAGGAGCAAAATTGAGTTTTCCATCCAGCAGAAGTAGCGGGGAAATTCCGGGGAAAAAACTTTGCTGTACTAATTTGAAAGCATGGATCCTTCTTCCCCCTGTGAAGTACAGTGCTTATCTGTTCTCCGCGTGTACACCTTCCACTACCGCCCTCAGGATTCAATCACTTTTAGCAGCTGAATGAGCTGCTCGGGCGGATCCTCCAGGCTGCGGAAAGGCTTATTTGGTAGAAACCACTTGGGCATTCATACGTTTTTCATGGAGCAGTCAGTTGAAAGAGTCCTGTGTAGTCCCTTTTGTGGCAATGTGTATTCAAAATAGAATTCCGTGAATTTCGATCAGCCGGCTGCTGCGGTATAGCTTCTGAAATTTCTTATAGCAGTATAGTCTGACAAGAGGACTTTTTTACATGTCAACAAAGCACAAATCAACGATCATGCGCGTTCGAGAGGTCCTCCAGAGATTAACAATGGCCAATTCCTAGGTTTTGAAATTCAGATTTGGCTGAGTTTTACGCGCCCTCAAATTTTTCGTCACCTGACCACCAAAGGGGGGGATACGTCTTCACTTAAAAATCCCATGTTAAACCCCA
>WJFA01003215.1:0-13499 GCA_009870155.1 Pseudobourletiella spinata | reverse complement strand
CATATATAAATGTGAGGGCAACAAAATTTTGATCGGGTAGAATAATAAGAGGAATTGAGATTTGTTGTCGTTCATTCGTCAAGCAAGCGAGCAGACTATTTCCACTTACTTGATGTGTACGGATTTAGAATACTGATGAATAAGTGCATCATCCCGTGACTCGAGGAGTGTGGCGCAGTTTGCAATTATGCTCGTTTTTTTTTTGGCTGGAGGCGTCAATCCTGCGTGGATTAACATACGCCGCTAACTGGAGCGATTAACGTGCACTTCTCGTGCTCCGTGGGCTATGTTGATGAGTTGTTCGAGTCCAAGATAGAATCCTTACGTTCGTCCCGTCACGTTGGGTACGTCATGAGGCTGTACATGTACATCAAGTGTTTCAGTATTCCACTCTCACTTCTCCAAGTGGAGTTTGTGGGTGTGAGTGAGGGATTTTCCCGTGATTTTTCCTCGTCGTCCTTTCCCGGCCTTGTAGCACTATCGCAGCGGCTGTGCTGGGATACACGTGGTAACCCCAAATCCCCATCATGACCAGATGGTTCTCTCAGTCAGTCAGTTTTGAAAATGGGAATGTCGTGTTCTCGAACATGTGTATGTATAGTTTACACAGGCTCGAAGCTCTCGTCGAATAGCGTTGTAAAAGTCACATAAAGGTGCATGTTCGCAGGATTATGCAATCGCGTCCCCGTGCCCGGACCGATCCATCTCGTTCGCTCCACGAGGCCTTTGAATGGCAGTTCTTCTGAACATAAGAAAAGATCTGTATAGGTTCACTCTACGTCTAAACACACACACACACACACACTTGTGGTTTCTTTCTTATACAGTGAATAGGGAGCATGTAAAACTTTTTAGAGCACACCGACGCTTTCGCAACTGAAGACAGTAGTGAGAACAGAGTCAATTCAGTCAGTCGGACCAAATTACACCACTCTCTCTGGATGAATTGCATTGTGTATTGGTATAAGGAGGGATTTGTGAGGAATCCGTAGTCGTGGAGGAAAAGTGATTGAATAATCCTCCAGTCTATTTCACACTGACGAGAGTATCCCATGCTTTACATATATGCTCCTTGAAAGCCAAAGATGTTGCTCAGAACAGTGCGGCAACCCACAAGCTTAACGAGATAAACCAACTTGTAAAAGAAACAACCAGCAGTGAATGGAAGCAGACTGCTCTGCAGGGACATTCCAATGCGATGGAACTCATAGAGAATAAAGGTTGATAACAGAACAAGGGAAGATTCAATCAAGAGCTCATCCGACATCCATGGCATGCCCAATAATTGCGGCATAATTCAAAATTGAATCAGACAATGAGGCACGTGCACTTCTTTACCGGGGGAACTGACTTGTGACAATTTTTGAAAATTTCCTCGTTTGAGTTTTGGTATTTTGCCTTCAAAATTCAACAGTATGGCTACTACAATATATTTTCCATACTTGCAAACCTAGGAAAAAGATGTTTATCAGCAGAGGAAGAATTCTGGAAAGATTGTAGTGCAGTATCATGGCACGCGGAGCCCAGGTTGCAACTATTCCGAGCACACGCCAGCATCATATGGGGAAAGAAGGAAATGAGAACCTGAGGCGTTATTAGCACTGTCAGATATACGGATACTGCGAACATATGGGACCCAGACGTACGTAATATGCCACTGTCTCCACCATCATGTGACCAATCTCATCTCCTCGGAGACGGTGCTATTAATTCTCCTAATGTGCGAAAGCATACCGTCATGAGCAGGGCTCATGATGATGAATTGCCCTCATTTTGCCGAGAGGTGAGGACAACCGGAAGACATCGGAAAGGAACGGAAGGGAAGGAGGCGGGAGTAAATTGAGTGCAGTTGGGTTGGGAGAACAACCCATTTGTTGACGTTGAATGTATCACTAATGCGTGTAAACCTTCAAAAATGAGATGTTGATGACTGTACTTACTGTGTCGACGGCCGTAATGTAATGTAAATGCAGTACTACGCTATTATGTACACACAGAGCTACAGTTCCACCACCTGCAGTGGCCATAGTAACAAAATTTGTTTCCTCCTTTAATTGCAGGGTTTGGAGCACTGGTGATCCTCAGCGGAGTTCCAGTCTATCTTCTGTGCATAGCGTGGAAAAATAAACCAGCATGCGTCAAAGTCGTCGTTGGTATGACTTTTTCAGTGTCATTCAGCTGTCTGCAGGAGTTGTGCATGAGAAGCATTAATTTTAAACTTGTGTCTGTGTGCGCGTGTGGGTATATATGTATACGTGTTTATTTATCGCATAGTTTAAGCTTGAAAGATGCTCCTGATGAGGATGAGCTAGTGGGAACTATTTCTATATGCTTATATGCTTTAAGTTTACGGGATAAAGTTGTTGCTGCTGCTGCTGTTCTTCACAAGAGCTTTGAGTTGTCTCGTGGTGATATAGATTTTTAGAGCGGGTTTACAAGGCTTGTGATATATTGTGGAAGTTATGGGTGTGTGTCTCGCTTCCGTATTTCCTCTTGCATTTGCCTTGTGCCTTTTGTCCGTCTCCTTATAAGTTCCAGCCTGTTGACAAGACATCGTAGAGTAAAACTGAATGATAATCAATGGGAATTCCCAGGAATCCAAGGAGGGTGACTGACGGAGCATCCATGGATCTGTTTTAATAGCTTCATCCTGGCCCACGGCGCAATATATATTAGGCTTTGTCGGTGACAGCTCCAGCGTTGTGCTCATAATCGAAGGCGTGTGGATTTTCGGCTGGGTAAAATGTGCCCTTTGGAGCCTCGCAATTGGGCCGCCGGAGTTAATTATGTGAACGCAAGGCATGCGATGATCCACACCTTATAGTCTCTCTCCCGTCCGAAATTTCAAGACTGTGAGGAAGTTGAGTGTACCTTACCTGTCGTTTTCCTTATGCCAACACCGCGGGATAATGATGGAGCCACAGTCTATATAGATTTGAATAATAGATTTTTGAGGAATTGCCGAAAGAGCCTTGAAGTAAGCTCCAGCGCTTTTGTATGCCAGTGAGGGGTGAAGCATGTGGACGCTCTGGTGAATTTGACTGCCGTGTTTGTCTTCCACTGTCTGGTGGTGTTTGGTTGGTGAAGGAACGAGCGACAGACTAACTTCAAGTGAGTGAGGGATGGTTGACACACAAGATGCAGGCTATAAAATTAGAATTACATATTCAAATGGAGCGTAATAAGATCATCTATGGGAACATGAGTGGCGATTCCTTCGTTTATCTTTGGCTCATAAGTCATAAAATAATGACAGATTAATCAATTCAAGTCCTTTGAACCCGACGCGATCATTCGAATCCCCATGATGTAGCTTGACCTACTTAATGTGGTGGGAGATGTGAACGTGTGCGTGTGTCTGTCTGTCTGGTGTGTGCGTATGTACATTATACTTTCCTCTATCATGTCATAATAGCTGAACTGGAGAAGTGATGTACCTCTCAATGCTCCTCCAATGTGGACTCGATATTTCCGACATCAGGAGCACGTACGTGTATGCATGACACCGGAAACTACAACAACAACACAATGTCAGCATCATGCGCGCATGAGAGTTCACAGTATTTGTCCTGTGGGAATGCTGGATTAATGGAGAGACGTGGGGGGGCGGCGGGCGGATCTTTCAATTCTTTGGCTGTACCCCACGGTTTTTCAATTTAGGGAAACTCCTTTTAAAGTTGTTCGCAGAATGAAAGTGAGTCGGGGGAAATGCGGGTTCTTTGGTCCTCCATGTCAAGCGTTTTCATTATTATTAGAATCGTTGAATTTGTCTTGGAGGTATCCTAACAAGGCTTGTTCAATCCGTCCTCCTTGTGTCCAATCCGGTGCGAGAAAATTGGGAGCGGAACTTCCTCCCGTCGTCAATGATCTCTCGTGTTCACTACATGGAGACGGAATCGGGAATTGAGCCGGAGGAGGAAGACGATGAAAATCAGGATCATGTCAACAGAGTTTCGGGCGGAAAACGAGACGGACGACTGACGAACATAATCCTCTGGAAACTCTGGCAGCCCCCTCTCTTTCCAGAGCGAGTCAACGCGACTGCTGGCCGCGTTTTCCCAAGTACTCACTCCGTGTCTCTTCCTACCTACCTACTCCCGTCTTGTTGTTGTCAGTAGTTGGCAGCCAACTACTGCATGAAAATTGGATTTTTTTTCATTACTGCACAAATGCATGGTCAATCTCGTGTGAGTTAAGACTAACAGACAGCCAATTTTTTTTCAAGATTCGGATCCTCACGAAATTTCCGGACTCAGTGGGCTCACTGNGACTAACAGACAGCCAATTTTTTTTCAAGATTCGGATCCTCACGAAATTTCCGGACTCAGTGGGCTCACTGGGTAGAAGCGCGAGGTTGAGTCGGAGTGACAATGTGTCACCATGGAGGAAACATTTACGGCGAAAAACCTACGATGGGGCAGAAAAGCTGTCCGCCGAAAATCTGCTGGCTCTTGATTGACTGATCCTTTCCCTTGTTGAATTGATGTGGTCACTTGTCTAACATGTATTTTTTCTTAGTAACACTGCCGCTACGTGTCCCATGCAGCTTGTTCTCCAGCTTGTAGACGAAATTGTGTAGTAAGTGTATAGCAACTTGTATATGTGTGTATGTACACATTTAGTTGAATATGTATGTATAAGTGTGAATTTGCTTTGATCGACTTGCTTTTTCAAGGGACAGCAGCATCTGGTCATGGCAAACGGTCATGATTCGGAGATGTGGGTTGTTATTTATGTGGAGTGAACGGCGGATGTTACTTACGAAATGTTGATTTTTTTGCAGATTCTGCAACGAAAGTGCTCCAGAAACTTTTAGTCGTTGTGCGGCCCGGTGCCAATTAAAAGGTGCTCGATGTGCTTCATTTATTTTTCCTCTTATATTCACCCCGACGACATACCTCACCCACCAATTTTACCAGCACCACATGCATGATGCAATACCACGTGTACCGTTGACTAAACTGTAAAAGCTCCGCCGTGGGCATTGGCGGTAGAAGTCTTTGCGGCCGGAGGATTATTTATTTAATTATGTAATTAAATATTTAATTGTTTAAGTATATTGGAAGATCTGAGGAGCTAGTTCCATGCTGTGTTCACGCATATAAACAAACACTGTAACTTCCCTTCATCCGAATTTCTCCGAATTTTTAATTTTACCGAGGATTTAGATTGCTCCATCAAATCGAGTGTGTATTACTATTAGCTTTAACAGTTTAGTCGTCGGTACGCTATTGAGTTTGTTATAAGGACATAAGGACTACTACGAGGTAAACTATTAGCCACTTTGTGATTATTTGACCCACTATGGATGGAAATCATGCGTTTTTTAAACAACTTTTATTTTAAGTGCAAGAGTATTTATTGCCTGACTGAAACAGCCGTAGATACAGCTTGTTTAACGTCAGCTGATGGGTCGCGCCAATTTCTGCTGTGTAGAGGATCGTTTACTCAATGTGCGCACAATATTTTAAAACAAGTTATTTAGTTATTACAAAGAAACTGGAAAATATCAAGAATCCAGGACTGTGCTGAAATAGCTCATAAAAAGTGCAATGATTTATTTATTCGGGATAGAGTATGGCAATTTGCAGTTTGTTGAGCAACGATGAGCTGATGAATGTATACTCCGTGCCTAACTAACAGGGGTCATTTTTCACATGTTAATGCACACAGCGCCGACACCATATGAAGCTCAGAGCTCTAAAGATAATCTCTTGCAAAGCAGTCGGTGCGGAAACTCAGATTTGAATCTTCTGGAGGGTCACCAAGTCTGAGGTCAAACTATGCAAAGGGGGGATACGTGCAAGCTGAAAAATCCCATGTGAAATCCCATAGGATTTTCCAGTTTTGGATTTCGAGTGACTTCTCATTAATCCACATAGTGCCAGCATGCAACAGATACGGAGTCAATTTTTGCGGTCTTTTCAAAAATCACTCCAAATTGAAAACGGCGATTTTCTCATGGGATTTTTCAATTTGCACGTATCCCCCCTCCTTTGCATAGTTTGACCTAAAAACTTTGTGACCCTCTGGTTGGGTCAATCCTGAGTGTCCGTACCTACTGCTTCGCTAAGAGGCAATCTTTATGGGTCAGGTCTGTTCGCCATTGGCAAATGAAAAATGACCCTTGTAAGTTTTCTGTGTATTTCGCCACTACATAATTTAACCATATGATTTTTGTGAACCCTGAAGCCAATTATTGATAAAAGAGGCTGTATTGAGCGATTGAGCCGGTGCATGCACACGAACTGTGTGAAGGGATGCTATAATGTGGCCCTCAGACTGTCCAGATTCAGGTGTTTATTGCCGAAATGAAGCCACGCAATTTGCTAAGTATATAAGTGTCAAAATCTATTTTTTTGGGTGCTAAAGTGTCTTGTTTTGCTCGTGAGCCGAAAAACATTGACTTTGTTCAACCGGCCTCCTCACCGTGTGCACTAGTGAGAGCTGGAGGCGGTAGGTGGCGTCACAGTGTGAGTAGTTCAGGATGCGGCCTGGAAAATGCTTCTCGCTCTGTGACCTAAATATTTATATTTATATAAAAATACCTGTAATTCTGTGGCATCCTTTAGTTTCAAGCGCTACTTTTCCCGCCTCTATAAGCGAATATAACTTACTTTTACCAGTAATAAAAATAATAATCATTTTTAGTCTCAGTAACTGAAACCATGAACATGATGATGATGCTGATGACGATGACATACTCTTGAGGGAGAGCTATTTAAGAAACCTTTAGTTTACATATATGCACATATTCCACTTGGAATCGGAATGCTATAATGATGCACAGAACCTACGACGAGGGAGTCCTCCGAGGTAGTACTGATCCTGTTTTACTTGAACTTGTTGTCATCTTATTTCCCCTTTTAGATGCCGTGACGCATGTACTGCAGAAACTGATGATTGTCGTCCCACCACAACAACCCGCAAGAGTGTGAAGCAAAATTATTTTGAGGGATACAGAAAAAGCAACAGCAACAAGCTCCCTTCAGAAATGAATGCTAAAATGAATTGATGCACAAAGTGTGGCACGTTCCGGAACTGAGTCTGTGGAACTGAATCCCAAGTAGTGGACAGAGGCGCCGCCGACTAGAAATGAACCAACAACGTGTGCGTCTGGAGTGTGAACTAGCCCACAACTCGTAGTATATCATGTGTAAAAAATATATAAATCTTCCTCGAACGACAAGGAGATAGTTGCTAAAACTTGTGTATACAGTGGGGCACGGGTCTTCCCGTGCTTCTTGCTTTTGTTATTATTATTATTATTATTATTGTTATTATTATTAATATCATTATTATTATTGTTGTAGGAGAAGAGCAACCGTAGAGGAAAAAAAGGGCTGTAGAGGAGTGATGTTGCAGTTATTTTTAATATGTGAAAATATTTGAGAATAGTCTTACCAAGAAATTGATGTGTTCTCTATTGAGTTTATTACCTGTCCAGCTTGAAGTGACTCCTTATTAGCTGAAGTGCATTTCACTGTGTAACAACAACATACTCAAGGTTTTGTCAATCTGAGGGTATATATGTATGTATAAACATATACATATATATATATATAGCCAGAACAATGAAGCATTCGGTGTACGGATTCATCTCACTCTGTAGTTTGCCACGTAGACATATTTTAAAGGAGTTGTAGTAGAAGTGGTAGTAGTAGTACCGTATGTACACATGTATATTATTTTACATAAAATTAAGTTGTTTTACTCTCGGTATAGAGTTCCGAGTGCCGAATTTTGAGCGTTGCGGGGGTAGTGGAAGCAGCCTGTGTGTATCACAAGATAGTTTTCTTAATGTGTGTGTTGTGTGAAAGGACATGGAGAGTGGAGTATATAGAGCTGAAAACGGTCGCACAGATCAGTGGAATTTCAGCTTTTACGTGGAAGGGGCTATCAGGTCAACAACTGTGAGACTTCCGCGATCGTTCCATATCCGGTGTCACTGAGATCGGCGCAGGACGGAATGGAGCAAGGGATAGAATGCTATAATTACTATTATTGTGGTTGTGGCGACAAGGCAAAGTATATCTCTTATATAGTCTGAGAATGTCAAAGGTTAAGAGGAAGATCAAGAAGAATCAAAAAAAAGTGTATTAGAACATAAAGCGTACAATCGTTGTTCAAGAGATTTAGCGTGTGTGTGAATGTGTGTGTGTGTGTGGACGTATTAAGAGAGAGTACTCTATTTACGATTCAAAGGAGCGCGTAGTGGGAAGGAGCAACTACACGGAGAAGCGCTTTGTTCTCAGACAATAATAATAATCCGGTACATAATTAGAATTTTTGTAAACCAACAATTTTGCTATTGTATGACAACAACAACAAAAAATATTAATAATTTGCTGAGACGTTTGTGCAGCTGAACCAGAAGAAGGACTTGCTCGGGTACATACAGCACACGCATAGTCACATTCCATACGCTGAGTTTCTTGAATAGTTTTTTACACTTATATAATTATATATTCCTGATCAAGGTTGTAAAATGTTACTTTTAAGCCTAGCTTTAATTGCTTCGGAGATGCTGTATACAGTAGCGGAAATGCTGAAGTATGTTCGGTCTAGGTTTACTAGTGGTCATCGCGCCCCCTTGTCAGCGTCGGCAAGGAAGGAAGCAGCTACGTGCACTTACATGTTTTCTTCAAGTAACTACAAGAGTTACAATATGAATGGGTGAGGAAAAATCCTGTGCATGTGTATATACTATATGCATATGTATATATATATACATATATTAGGTTTGTAAACTTGTTGAGTTTCTCAATTTTTCGTGCTGTTGTATGTGTGACGTGAGTATTCTCCCGCCCGAATCTGAGATTCTGGGGCTTTTTGGAAACGGAATTATTATTGAATACCTATCCACTCGGTTTTGTTGCCGCATTTTGTCCATTTGTAGTTGATATAATAGTAACGAATCATTGCCATCGCTAGTCTTGAAGGGCTGACCGAATGTGTTTTAATCTGTTTAAATGGAAAAAAATATGCTGCGCGTTCAGGTTGGAACCCCAAAGACGCTGGATGTTGTATAGCGATGCTGCCTTAATTTGTGTGAGTTTTTATGTTGTACACTGGGTAGCAGTTTTTAATTATTATTATTATTGTATTATACGATAAGTCATATGGTGTCCATTTTGATGGGAATGAGATGCTGAAATGAAAAAGAAACTGTGTGCTAAAATGTGAGAAGGACATCTCCGTGTGGTTTGTGAAATATATAGAGTTGCAGAGGTGGTTCAGCAGATGATGCCTCATTTCTGCAGCCACTTTATTTGAATGGTGCAGTAGCAGCAGCCACAGTATGGATTTTGCACGAAAGGGTGTCATCATCAACGCATGAATGGTTTCACTTGTTCATGTGCTCTTGGGTTGTCCTCAACTTGAGTTGTAATTTATCTCAGTTGTTACACGACGGCAGTGTTATTATAGTTATTATTATATTTTGACCGTGGATGAAAATGCTGGCTCATGATGCGAATATTAAAGTTTCTTTTGTTACGATATCAATGTAGTTTTTTTATTTAAGTTATTGTATACAGAGTCATTATTTTCATTTGTTAGTATGTACGCTCTGATTTTCATCCCATTGGGCATGCCCATTCCTTATTTGTGTAACTCCGTTCCGTTGCCAGTTGCGTATCGTCTCGCTTCTTGGGTGATGTAGATCTGCTAAAATGACATCACGAATTACAAGTCTGTGTTGGCCTGTTTGTTTTTGACCTGTCCCATTTCAAAGTAATAAGCCTCACCTGAATGGATGCAAATTCTGCCGCGCAGAAGAAGCATCGTACAAAGCTATAGATATTTCATCTTGACTTCCACGTAATATTCACTATAGCCACCGTTCTTCTCGGTCTACCTGAATCTGAATATTCGGGTGACTTGTTTTGCTCGTCAGCTCTGCTCCAACAACGCGTTCACCCAATCGATTATACTATCTGGCTTATGAACATGTTTTACATGTGGACAGAATATTAAAGTCCATAGAAAGAGAACATTTATGTTATGTAATGTTGTATTATGTTGTGTTTCGTCCCTTTGACTGCTACTGGAAGCGAGGCAACACTTATCTTTTGACCACAGGTATAGCACTAAGAAAACGTACGGTGTCCCTTTCCTTTGCCGGGAAACACTGATTAAGGCTCCTGTGGCTCGGGTCATTTGTCCCATTTTTATGTGAGTCTCTTCCACATCCAAGTATAATATGCCTTATGAGGCTCAGATTATGAAACAAAAATCAGAGGAAACGACATGGGGTCCAGGTAAGGAAACAAATGTAGAAGCATTCCAGTTAGTCCCCCTGTACACAATAGTAATTGGATGAAACTTGAAGTGACACTTTTAGCGACACGTTCCATTGTATATGAACAAATCAAGGAGTGACTATATAGACAAACGAACCAAGTGCTACCAAAGGTTACACACAAGGGATACAAGGGGGCCCAACCTCTCAAAGATTTAGCTCCACTTCCTCATAGTAATCTTGTAGGCTGGCACGTGCATGCTTATATTCTTCATTGTTTAGAGCCTTGTGTCCTACAACCCGAGCTGAGAAGCTGAAAGAGGGAAAATGTAACATGATAAGCATCTTGTAGTCAAATTCGTGGAAAGTATATAAAAAATCTTAAAGTGGACTCTCACAGTTTTCGTTCGTAAGTTGTTCCCCAACACAGCATCAGCTACATGGAGCTGCCGGGGAAATCCCATGTATAGTTCCCCTCAATGGAGAAACTCTCCGTCTAGAAATTCTATCTGTTCTGTACTGTACGTCGAGTAGCCCCGTGGAAATTCCAGTTTGACAATATACTTTGACTGTCCCTCCCCTCAGATCATTTGTGTCCAACTGTAAAGAGTTAAAAGCTCACAACAACACTGGAAGAATCCCGTAGGAGCTCTTGAGCACCGAATGTGCTCCACAGAGATCATCATCCAGCAGGACTTGCCGTGTCCGCTGCTGAGGATAAAACCGGCCCCGGTAATTTGAGAATAATGGTCCTAAATGTCGCAGTACTTATTGCTCTCAACTTATATGGCTCGAATATCATCATCGGGCTCACTCTCAGTCAGTATTTTCGGTTTGCACTGCCCCCGACACACCTGCAGGGCTTCCAATCCATTCTCTCTTTCAATACCGCTCACTCCACTCATGGTCGTTGTGCGTCTGGTCTTCCTCGATTTCATGGACCGTAGTAATATGCATGACTATGGCCCGATCCCCGTGGTGTAGCAATCCTGTACAAGTATGTGCAGATATCCATTTCAAATGTTTGACCATCGCACGTCATTGTTCATTACATTTGGGAGTACTCTTACAAAGTCTCCTCACCTATGCATTACAGCCTCTGTCACCTCAATTAGCCTTTAAGCTTGCACAATCAAATTATAAAAGTGACAAATTAATCCCGTTGCCATTTGAGGTGATTATAGATCTTTTCCCTATATGAATCAATTGTAATACATAGTATTTAATTCACTCACGGACTTCAAAGATCCAGCTCAAGCGCAATCACATGTGTAATTAATGGTTCTCACCTTGAAAAATATCTATAGCTTCCAAGACTCCCATCCGGCCATTCAACCGTATAATTGGCCGAGCTGGAAGCGGATTGAGTAATATAACTTTATCCCTCTCGAAAATAAAATCCTGTTGAACTCTTGCGCATTTTTTAGTCTAACCAAGCACTATTAGCACACTAGAAGCACTACAACAATTTTAAAAGCAAAAATGCCATTAGTTTGTCAAGTGGTAAAAATATGGTGAAAGATTCTGTAATTACTTGGCAATCTGAGAACTGATTAAGACTTATGCGGTGATGAGATAACAGACGTTTCAGTCTTTGATTTAGAACAAAAAAAACAAATGGACTCTATATCCGTGATCGATCACGACAATAATGTGAACCGAGTTTATGCCTTGTTTGCCCTCCTGTTTTTCCATGTGCTTGAATACAAAAGCTGATGTTGAGAGGATTTAAAGTGTGACTTCCACGGAATACTACCAAAATGTTGTAAAACGAATATTTCTTATAGTTAGTCCCTTGGTGGGCTGGATAACCGACAATATTTACACCACTGCAAATAGATATCCCTCAAGCTGCTATGGGCATATGTAAAGGAACCGTTGAGAATGAAGTACTACATATAGCTTGTAGTAAGAGTTATCTCTCCGAGTCGTACATATTAGGACTCAGTGAGACCAAGATTATGGACAAGCATTTAGATTATATAAATGCTTATCAATAATCTTGCAGTTAGACGAAACTTTTACTATAAGATAATTTCTGTCCATTAAAATGTAAACTGCAGAGAGTTAAGCTCCCAATTATTTTCTAATTAAGATAGAAAAAGAACAAAAACATTTTAAGCGTCCACTGGCACAATGTGGCCTGAACGGAGAAATCTACTCATACCAGAGAACATCCCACTTCCCCAAGCCCCACATCCGCCAACCCTTCAAAGTTTTCTTCACTGAGGGATCAAAGGGGGGAGTACCTCTTTATACTTCGAAATCCCATGGTAAATCCTATTAGAAAATCTCAGTTTTTCATTTCGAGTGATTTTTGAAAAAAAACAACAAATGTTGACTCCGTATCTACTAGATGCGAGCAGTATGCACTTTAATGACTAACAAAGTCCATATTTCAAACTTGTTGCGAGCCAAAAAAGCAAATCCGAAATTTTTATCCACATGTGTGTGCTAATGGGCACTTCCTCGAAATGAAAAAGTGGGACTGTCTCTTGGTGCCTTGAGTGAAGAAAACTTTGAAGGCTTGCAGTAACGCGGGTAAATCTGAATTCCCTCACTTAGTGAATTGGGCATTCGTAATCTTCCTCTACGGGACCTCATCTCCATCGTGTATAGTCACGCATTCGTGCTTTGACAACAGTTGGGGATGTTCCCTGGTTAGTTACGAACATAAAATTCCCATCTAACATAACCTTAGTTTAGTATTTATTCCATGTTTTATTCCCACTAGACAAAGCACATGATTGTGGTAGCATAGAAGAGAGTAAGAGTAGGCTACACAATATATAAACTTATTCGTGGGTCAGCGTCTGACATGCCTCAAAGTGAGCATCTATGGTGGTTCTTGTGGATTGCTTGAAAAATACGATGGAATAATAATAATAATTGCTGCCACAGATAATTTTCCTCTTTTTAAGCTGAAAATATTTGTGCATGTGGGATTGTGTAGTCGTAGAGGAATTAAACAAAAGTACATCAATCAAGTGTTCTAAAGGGGGAATTATTTTTCTAAGTGTACAAAAAAACGGAGCAGTTCTGAGAAATAATAAAAAAAATAGGGGTGACTCCACTGTTATATAAACCTCGTTTATCCGGCCCCTCCCTTTAATAAGGCCATAAAATTCCCGACGTAGGGGCCCAAGTACATGTTAAGCTATCCTCGAAATACGGTCACTCTTTAATTCGGTCAAAAATTCCTGGCCCCGAGCTGGCCGGATTGACGAGGTTCTACTGTATTCGACGTGTTCCTGAA